>WFKH01003881.1:70158193-70188714 GCA_016163765.1 Magallana hongkongensis
TTCGCTTTATACGTTGCACTTTAACAGTGTTCAACGTTTGTGACATTATAATTAAACTCAACATTTAACCTTTGAGTACCCTGTCTGTGTTATTGTGTTATATCTGCAGTAGCTTTCCACATACTTTACATGCAAAAAATATGTGGAATGTAAATGTATTTTTGTCCTTGACCTTTGCTTGCTTTCACGAACACTACCGGTTTGGTTGAATTTCGCCCAGAGGTTTCGGATTGTTTTAGGTTGCTGATAGAAATGACGATACACTTATAGATGGGAAAAATTATCTTAAAATAACGTTTCCTTCGGATTGCTTAATATTTAAAACAATATCGAGAACAAAATAAACAGCAGATTTAAAGTGAGTACAACTTATCCTAGGAACAATCCAGACATCAACATTCCAACGGCTCTGGATCTTTCCTCAATAATCATTCTGCCCATTTTTCTTTTGAAACGATTACTAAAGACTAATATCAATCGCAAAAACAGTTGCCAATTATATTAAGCACTCGCAGATAAATACAAATTTCTTGTTTTGATTTTTCCTCACGGGTAACTGATTTCAATCGGTATTGTCTTATTTTATCTATGCTATTGATGAAAACCTATATCAGTCATGAAATGTTGAAAGTTTTTCAAATTATTCTATGTATCAGGGTGAAAACTTAGAAGTTTTGTTAAGTGTATGCATGAGCTGGGGCTTTTATAGATAAGAAAACGCCAATCAGGGGATTTCCTATAAATTTCCTATAAATCAATCGATCAATTGATTGATTAATTAATTAAGCCTTCACACATTCACACAATTACCCAGTTAATTAGAAACGTATTAGTATCTTCCGTTCCTTTTAAAAGAATTCCACTTAGGAAATATCTCCTCCCGGAGCATATATTTTTTATTCCTTGAAGAATCATTAATGTAGCCGTTGTATAAACGTTTTGCAAACGAACTCGAGATCTTGAGCCATGCAATCCATTCAACGGCACTGTTCAACATCAATGGCAGTATTGGCTTTAAATAATTTCCTAGACCTTATTCGTGTACAAGCAGGGTTAAACAAATTACACTCGTTATATTACACCTGAGGTATAAGGATGACAGTCTAAAATTGAAATATGTCTAAAACTTAAAAAAAAAAAAATAAAAACAAAATCATGTTTCATACCTTACATTATGATGTTTATGAGATACCTTTATGCGTACTGAGTGTAAGCATACATGCATTACATGAGCGCTCATTGAAACAAACAGCAACTTTTTTGCATCAAAAATAAAACAAAAAGATTAATGTTTTTGTAACTTGAAAATATGCATGTAATGTACATTTAGTTTGAATTCATGTATTTCATGGTAACTATACAAAACAATTTGATTACAGGTTATATTTGATTTTCTTCACTTTACCATTGACAGACTCAGCTACATAAAGGTTGTCTTTGGTGTCTACGCACAAACCAAATGGCATGTCCAAATGACAATTACTAATGAAGCAGAGAAACTGTCCGCCCTGATCAAGGATATGGATATAGGAAGTGCTATGATCTGCAGTCAGGATTCGACTCTGACTATCTGTCGCGATTCCGTATGGTTCAAAAAATTTCTTGGAAGAAGATGAAGGACCAGTGTACTTGAATCGAAGTTTTCCGTACTGATTTACCACCACTACTGCATTGGCATACGTATCAGATACACAAATATCTAGGTTTCGATTCTCAGTGATGAATTTTATAGCATACGATGAATAGAGGGATTTTTCTTTGTCATTGTACTGGATAATTTGTTTTTCTGTGGAGCAAGAGTAACGCACAACTCTTGTTTGATTATCATGATCACTGACCATGACAACAAGGAGGTCACCAGAGAAAGTACAGCAGAAATTAGTTGGCATCCAATCCCGAAGTCTGATCATTGCCTCTATTTGTGTATTCTTTATAATGTTCACAGTCCTATCGTTGTAATCAGTGTAAATGAGTTCCCCGCCTCTAGCCACTGCTATGTCTTTTGGTTTGTTTCCTGACTTGGTTTCGATTGACTTAACTAGCTCCCCTTGAAGGTTGTAGAGTTTCATTATGTTGTAATTACCACATGTCCAAATATCTTCATCATTCAGACATGACACACTGCGTAATTCATTAACGTGTCCATACTCAGTTTTTATCTCAGCGATAATTCTTGAAACGGCAATAAGCGGTCTGTTTACGTCAGAGGAATCAGCACCCGGAGAATCCATTGTGTAGCCATGTTCTTTACCTTTGACAGACAGGGAGCTAAACTGCTGATAGATCTGTTTTTCCCTTTTAATAGAAAACTCTGACAGAGAACCAAACAGCTGAACAATCTGTTCGTTCTTGATCTTCTTAGGGGTAAAACTTGGCGATGAAACTATGAGTTTAGGGGGCAAACTTCTGAATTTAGCATTTCTTGATTTGTACGCAGAGACACGGCTGTCATCATTTAACTTCAGTAAGTTCTTCAGATAATTAATGATGTGCTTAATTCTAGACACTCTTTGTGTGATTTCAATTTCCTGACTATTCAATTCAGCTAGACATTTCAATTCCGTCTCATTAACTTTAGATGTTAATATTTTGACAACGGTGTCTATTTCCCTGTGTAAGACTTCTCCGTGATTGTTGATAGCTGTTGTCAATTTCTGGTAGGTTTTCTTCAGTTCAGCTATTTGATTTGAAATGGTGCATGCAATTTCTTGATATTTTGGAAATATTTGGTTCTCTAATTCTTGTAATTCTCTGCGTAAGAAATCATTTTTATTTTGGAATTCATGTCTTTTGTGCTCTTTAGAAAAAGCACATTCCACACAGATAGGAATGCCACATTGCATGCAGTAACGTTCGCATATTTTTGAGGAATGTTTTTGACATTTAGGAGTCGATTCCCGGCCTCTGAATGGCAGCACTTCGTGTTCTTTGAATAAATCTGAGAGATGTTTCTCCTCACAGGTTTCACACAGATATTCCTCACATATATCACAGAGCAAAGAAGGCAGCGGAGTATCACAAAGATGACATCGTAACAAGTCCTGGGCACAATTTCGGCGATTCATGATCGAATGAAATTTCTAAAAGAAAAAAAATCTGAAAAAAGACTTTTTATTTTAGAATTTTATTTATATTTGTCATCAAGAATTCTACGTAGCAAAATAACATTTGATTTTGTTAAACAATAAATATGATACAGCAAGCCCATACTATATCGTAATCGAGTTGGGTTTTTTTTTTAACTAACGACAAATGGCTTACCTTATAGGGATTTGTTACAATCTCATATATAAAAAAATTATCAATTCATAACCAGAACAGGTTAAATACCCATTAAATCATCGTTGCAACGTTCATTCCTGGGATGTAGGAGTAACTTAATTAAGGTGATGCACACCGATTGGTGACAAGTTATCATTGACATTTATTGTAATGTAATGTACTACAAATAAACAAAATTCCAAACACTTAGTCACTTTGTCGATGACCTGAATAGGAATATCTGATGAATTATTGATATTCTGTAAAACATCTACTCCAGTTATAGGTTGAATTAAAAATAAAATTATCTTGAGATAAACAGAGTTTTAAACACCTTACCTGATTGCACAATGAAATTTTGATACATGATCTTTGCACACCGAGACGATGTGCATTTAAACTACGCACTTTAAAGTTGCAGGGTCCATGAAGGAAGTGTCGTATTATGCTTCGTTTCCGTTGTGTTACTTGGTATGAAGTAGTTGATATTATGGTCTCGATTTGAATTGTTCACTATAAATAAAATAAAAAGAAAGTATATCTGCAAATAAAAAAGATAACAAGTTTTATTTTTTATATCCATGCTTCATAGAAACTCGACGCTTAGAGTTTCCCAAAGTGGTTTATTGACCTAGTATTATGTGTATTTTTAGAAGTTTCAACAGAAACATTATCTTTTGATATTGATTTCTGCACTTGATATCTGTTAAATTCAAATTGATAAGAATAATCACTCTGTGTTCATATCTGCAGCTGAACATACACAGGTAACTAAATGTTTTGTGTATATCAAACGTATGTATCACTTGTATGTTTAACTGTAAAACTAAGCCCCTTGTTTTCATTCATTTAATTCAAGTATTACATAAGTCTACATAACAAGATGATTGTTTAACATTATTTGTTTCAAAGATGATTTTTGTAGAATTACTTTGCTGAATTTGTTTTATATATATATATCACACTTTGTTCATAGTCTGTGTCCGTTTATAAATGATTTTACATATAGGAGCTCAGTCTGAGGTCGCCACACAGAGGTTTATTAAATGGTGTAATTGGAGGTTTTTGTTTTCAAATAAATAGATCTGGTCCACTTTAGAAAAAGATGCATGTTTTATAAATATGCTTTGCAAGTACCTATTATGTAATAATGATTTAACAAAAACTTTAAATTAACATACAATTGACTAAAGCTTATTCAAATTTAAACAAAATCCCTGTTGATTCTGAAATTCATCTGGAAAGGGGTTAACTATTCATGAGAGAAATATAAATCAAAATCCTTGAGATGACAGAGGCTAGAAAATATGAAAAAATATTAATGGAAGTAGGAGTTTAATGTATGTTGAATAATCAAATCTAAAGAAGACACAACCTAGCTAATAAATAGAATTAACGATAATTATATTTCGAATTTGTAGGTTTTTTTATATATCAACTGTCGTCTCTTTTAGAACAGAAATGGACAAGGAATGTCGGTGTTTTATTTTGCCTCGATTGTTTCAAACTCCTATGGGTCTTTATTCTCTAATCTTGGCCAAACTGTAGAACATTTCTACCTTTGCTCAGTTGTTTTTTTCCGGTTCCTTTGAATTTCTTTACAGAACTGTTCGTTTCTTAAAATACGCATTTTTCTTTGTGCTGTTGAACGCCAGATGCTGATGTTCATTTTCTCAAACAATAATTGAATATTGTTTCATTGATATGTGTAAGAATCAATTTTTGTGAATTTTGTGAATGTCAAAGTTTCAATTATACGTTGTTGCCAATGACCCTATCAGTACAATGTGTTATAAGACTTTTTTTTTCTATAATGTACTTTTAATTTTATAAACTGGCTTTCAACGAATATTGATGAAGCCACTTTAAGTGTCTGGGTATTGGTGTCTTGTTCTCTGTGCAAGTATTTTCCATGTACACTGATTGCCACTGGTGTCAAGATTTTGGGAGTTTTTATTCAGATATGTATAGGCGATTTGCACGTTGCTAGATGCAATTTCTTAATATTTATGATAAAAATACCGACATCAAAATGAGGACTGGGTGCTCTGGGAGAGATGACACCGTTCATCATCGTTTATCATCTTTATTGTGATTTCAGTGTTTACGGTCTTACAATTTTATTTATATTTTTTATAATTTGATGATATTTTAGGTAAGTAGACATTGCATTAGAGGAAAAAGTTATATTTATTTCAAGACTGGTCCGTTATTTTAGTTCTCTGTATCAAGATACAAGTTAAATACGACCTTACAAACAAATGTGGTTTTTTTTATAGAGACTCAATTTCACTTAGTTTTAAACTTTGAAAAGAAATTCATGAAATGAATATCTAGAATCACCGAAGTGTGTTCATTAACATACAAAAACAAATCTTAAGTACAAAAACCTCAGTCATACGCCTCTTCAACCATGATGGCCTTCACAACAGGTCGAGCAAGCTATCTACACCGGTTCCTTGCATATATCTCTGATTTTGCCTTCATGTGCTTGCTTGCATAAAACATCTATGCCAATAACAAGTCCACTCTGACTTGAACAGACCAACTACAAAAAGCATTATCAATCGTTTATACCTAAATGACTTAAAATTAAGAAAAGAATCGGCAGTAGCAATCTCATCAATGCCACACATAAGCGAATGTATATATGCAAGAAGATCGTGCCCGACAATACTCGTGGACAATACAAAAACCCTTTGCTGGTTCACGTGCATTGGCGTACGGTGTCATACGACACTTCAGTTATCGGAAGCACTTCGTTAAATCAAAACACGGTTTTTGAGAAAAATTATCTTGAATCACTCTCATTCAAACATTACAATAAAGACATCTATGAGTGCGTTATTTACAAACGTAATGCAAGAAACTACATTGTAAAAATCGTGTCTCATATTGTGTTAAAAATGTTACCGTTGCAATGTCTGTCCTAAGCTGTAAACTGTGGAAGTACCTTGGTCTTTGTGTCGTGAAATTTCTTGCTGCTAATGGTAAAGTAGAGAAGACGAAAATATTAGATTGCGAAGGATAAATTTGCCGGAAAGTGTATTCAGAAGGATAAAAACACTCCAAAAAGTCAACACTCACAACACTTTTCCTCAACAGAAAACAATTCTTTATCTACTCATTAACTTGATTAAAAATCATAAATATCTTGTTTTATAATATTATATCATCTTCTCTTAGTCTTGCTGATTTTCTTGCAAAAATATACTTTGATATGGTAAAAAGTTAAAAATTGAAATTAAGCAATGCAAAGAACCTATTTACCATATGTTTGTTTATTGTATTACCGTACGTATAAAAATTTGTGTCGACCATGCTTAAATCGATATTTGGGGCTATAAATTTATAAATAAAATCATTATATTTTGAAACTTGCCCAGTTTATTGAAACTAACCCTTTTCTTGATTTATTTTATTAAGCAGGTGGGTAATTTGAGTCAAAGTCCAAAAAATGCACATAAACAAGAAACGAGTCATTTTGAAATTAAATGCTTTATTATTCAACTTAAGTCAAATTGTTTTTCATGGAAACTGTTTACACATATTGTTGACTTTTACATGAATAAACTATTCCACCTGGTGACCTTACAAGGACTAAGAATTCAATTAATGTAAACGTTTTAAGAAATCGGCTTGGCGCAAGGGCATGCAGTTAATATTCACAAATTCGATAATAGGCAATATGAAAGTAAAGAAGTGTTTGATATAGCAATTGCTTTAGAATATATAGAAATTGCACAGCTTAAACAAAGAGAGATAATTCCAATTGCAAGAAGCAAACAATCGCAGCTAAATTGTTTAATGGCAGACAGATGATAGTTTAAAAGCTATAAACTATATATGTTTCTAATTTCATGAAAAAAATCCTTTTATTAATTATTTGATTAATTACCGGTAATTAAAACTTTTCTTCATCATAAATCATGTGTATTTGTCTGTGACATTTTTATTACTGTAAGAACCAGAACTAGTGGGAGCAAGTCGAACATTGAAGCAGGGATGCTAAAATTATTTGGAGATTTGTACCCAAACCTAAACAATTCAATGAATTTGAATGACCAAAATATTCATACAGTTTAATTTTTTTAATATAAATGAAATTATCTATCTTTGGAACTTGCCTAGTCTATTGATATTGAATCTTGCTCTAAAAATGTTCTTGAAAGATAACATATAGAACTACTTGTGTATTGGCACTTGACCAGACAAATAGAGAGATTGCCCTTTGTCATTGCTTTGAATACTTTGTTTGTCAATGGAGCAAGAGTAACGCACATCTTGTGTTTGTATAGCATCATCACTACCTTGACAACCAGGAGGTCATTAGATGAGGTACTACATATTTTGCGAGGCCTCTACCCTCGTAATCTGGTAACTGTCTGTATCTGTGTATTCTTCACTATGTTCACAGTTCAGAATAAACTAGATCTCATCTCCTTGTCACTGCTATGTCTTTTATACAGTTCCCTGACTTGGTTTGGAACGACTTTATTAGTTCCTGCAGGTTGTAGAATCTCATGATTATGTCATCACCACGCGTCCATATCTCATCATCCCTCAGACAGGAAACACTGCGTATGTTATATTGTCCATACTCGGTGTTTATCTCGGTGACGATCTGTGGTGAATTAGCGGTCTGTCTGGGCGAAAGGCCACAGCGTCGGAATACACAGGATCAATCTCTGCCATTCAGTCAACTGAAATGTGACTGAAAGGTAACTGAAAGGTGGCTGAATTGCATAGCTATGCCATTCAGTCACCTTTCCAGACCATTCCGTTAACATTCAGTTGACTAAATGGCCATGTTCTTTTGTTTTAATAGATAATTCTGACAAAGAACCAAACTGTTTATTAAGCTGTTCTTTGTTGATTTTCTGAGGGGTAAATCTTGGTAAGGAAACTTTGAGATTAGGATTTTCTGAATTTAGCATCCCTGAATTTGTAGGCACAGACCAGGATTACATCTGTGGAATTTAGTAAGATCTTAAGATTAGCAATGTTTTTTGTAATTTCAGAAATTGTATATGTGATTTCACCTTCTTGTTTTTTTTAAGGACAGCCAGATGGGTTGAGTCAATATCATCAAGATTTCAGTTGTTTGAAAATGGTATCTATTTCTCTGTGAAAGTCTTCTCCATGTTTGTCAATAGATACTGTTAATTTCTATGAGTTTTCAATCAGATCAGCTTTCTTAACTGGAAAGATATTTGCAATATCTTGATATATGCGATATATTTATTTTTCTAGTTCTTGTAAATCAGTTTGTATGAGATTCTTTTGGCTTTCAAATTCTTCTTTATGTCAACAAACTCATGACCTGTGTGTTTTTTTAAAGATGCACACAGCACACATTCAAATAGAAATGTCACTTTGATTACAGTGAAGTTCGCATATTTTTAAGGAATGTTTTTGACATTTCTTAGAAGATGAAGGCTTTTCGATTGGCATCACTTTGTGTTCTTTGGGTTGATCTGATATATGTTTCCACTCACATGTTTTGCAAAGATACGTGTCACAAGCGTCACAGTACAAAGGGGGTAACGGGATCTCACAGAGATGACACCACATTACTTCCTGAAAGCTGCACTCAGTGAACATGGTCAAACACTTGTGTGCTTTATTGAAATGCTAAAAACATACAAGTTTATTTGTTACAATTATAAAACTTTAATCTATCAAAACTTATTAATGTTAAGATATGAACATGAAGTATCGGACACATAGTTAACAGTAATATGACAAGTAAATTGATTTTTTTCTGTTGCCGGAAAATTGCAGACGTATAAGGGGAGGAATTAATAGGAGTTGGGTAATCCTTACCTATCTGTCTCTATAATTCTGCAAAATTATTTACTTTATTTAGTAAACGTATGGAAAATCGAATTGGAGTTCCTTTATCTGTAAAATTCGGATCACATCAGTAATTTTTTAAGAATATATGGGCATGTGAGAATTAGAAGAAAGCAGTTCTTTCGTTTTCATGTTCTTCTCGTACTCTATGAATTAACATTTTCATCTATCAGGAAGGATATCGATATTTCCTTTTTATCTTATTACAATTATAATTATTTGTTTGCTTATCGAAAAAATTCTTGAGCTAGGAAAAATATATTTCAGGGTAAGTGGTATCTTCTATTTCAGTGCTTATGGAAAACATTTTAATTCTGCGTCTGCAGAAATTTCTGAGTTAACGCACCTGACTAAAATCAGGGGTAAGAGAGTTTAATTTTTGAACTGGTCCGTAAATTAAGTTCATTAAAGTTTAAGTGATAAACAACCTACGACTGTTTCATCTAAGTTGTTCTGTGATTAACATTGCAAAGTGAATATTATTTTGTGTTAAGAGCCACTTAAAATGTGACATTAAACAGATAACAATCTAACACAATGATTAAGGTAATCTAAGTAAAAACCCAAACTTGTAATTTTCGACTGTCAGGATTGACCATTTAAACGGAGTAACGATTGTTACGATTGTTAAGTACTAGGTTGTTTACAGCGCTATTGCATCACTTTTTCCTTTCGAAAAGTGGACAGACATAGCCTCATCAAGCTTGTCCATTTCTAAAAACAAACTATGCATAGTTGGTTCGTGAACAATGTAGACAAAATAAATAACAGTTCTATCTGATTTTAGATAAAGCTGTTTGAAATAAAAGAATCTAGATCTGTCTCATCTAATATCAACAAGGTAGACAATATCAAAAAACTAACTTTTACACGTAACGAGTATGTGAGAGCTTTCCAAACAGATTGATTCCATTGTAAGCATGTATAGTACAATACATATAAACAATTTTAATTTTCCGAACATTTTATGATCAAGGGTTGATTTTACCTAAAGCATGTAAAGTAAATGTACCTTAGAAAAATTGAGGAAGAGAAAATTAAAAGTGACAACTAAAGCATTTTAAAGAAAGGTATTTGTTAGTCAATCTGTAATAACAGAAAAAACCCGCAAAGAATTGAATTAAATACTAATTACATCTTAATGCCACATTTCACTTCAAATTTAATTAGAAAACGCTCATTTTGAAATTCTAAAATGTATTCTGTTTTTATTTCAAATAGAGGATGCCTGAAGGTTGTGCTGCTTTATAAAATTGTGTTGTTGTTGGTAAAATCCAACCTTTGCTCTGTATTTGAAAAAAATCTGCAGATTTATTAAGGGTTACATGGTACATGTACCTAGACCGATTTTATTTAGTTCAGCAAACACATTGTTTTTAAAAAGACATGTGACACATATACAGGGAATGGGGGCATGGTTTGGCATGCCACAGTTTTCTTGAAAATTTCCCTTTTCCAATCTTGATATTTACAATGTCCAACTAAGGTATGTTAAGGTGGGTCGCGGGTTTACCCCATAAAAAATCTCACGAGAAAACATACCCTGAAAATTTGTCAAATCGTTCTTTAGGATTTACAGTTCATTATAAATTTTTTTTTATCAAATTTGCCTACGCTATTTTTATGAAATACCGCCTTGAACTTGATATTGTTGACGGTGCGGTTTGACGCTTTTCTAATGAAATATATAGGAAAATGTGCATTTTTTGCGATGGAGTTATTTTGAGAAATTACAAATAACTTTTAAACAATTTAGACAAATTTATCACTGTTTCTGTGCTTAAAGAAAAAGTGATTTAAAATTTTTTTATGTGTAGACACTTACATTTCTTAAAGAACAATTTTGGAGAATATGAAAATATGAAAGAGATTAAAAAAGCACATTGTTACTATGAATTCGAATTTGTAAAGGGGGAGGGGGCAGCCTCCCGTGTACCTCCGGTTTGTATTGGCCTGTAAATAACAATGACTCTTTAATTTCGTTATTGCATTATAAAGACATTTTTTTAATTAAATAGATATGTTTAATTGCTATTAAAAATATTAATTTAAAAAGCCCAATTTTGCCCTCTTATTCTAAATCAGAGAATGCAGAGGATAATATTTTTGATGTTTACAATTTAGAGGAAAGGGTGGTACCAAATTTGTAAGTATGTGCAAGATTATCCGGTTCCCCATTTCAACATTTTCTGGGTCGAAATATTATAGTTAATGTAAAAAATCTCGATTAGTCTCAAATCTAGAAAACGGATGATATTCGTAAGCTTTGGACTTTTATTTTGCTGTTCAAGATTTTCACAACTAATTTAGAAAATTTAATTCCCCGGCTTTGCTCCTCCCTTTTTTCGGTCAAAATAGTTACGATATAATTTTTGTATAATTTTATAATTCTTTTCTTTTTCTACGATAATATTATTTTAAAGAATTATTACCGAAGCAGAGGACACAACTATTTTACAGATCCATCTCTCTCTCTCTCTCTCTCTCTCTCTCTCTCTGTCTCTCTCTCTCTCTCTCACAGGTTTGAGACTACATGACTGACACTACTTAGCTTTTAGGTAAAGTTTCACATAGAGTGAAAAAGTAACGCTCCAATTCTTGCTGATAATCTACGTAGTTATGATTTATGATGTATTGCTTCCAATCTGCATTTCCACCTTATCATTCGCACTTGAAAACTAAGTATGAATTACTACTATAGTATTTACACCATAAATCTAAATCGGGTAACTTTATTATAACTCAGAGCATTTGGCGTTAGAGAGAGTGAAGCGGGAAATCTTGAGATGTCTCCGTTATGACGTCATAAACGAAAACGGCCACTAGAGTTGTCTAAGTTGCGTACAGAATTTGATGACGAAATCAAACCCGCGAGCTGCCTTAAATGGTCAGCCAAAGTTTTACCTTCACTTGTCAAGACAACAGGTGATCAGAAAATCTCACCCGAAAGCTGTCTTCATTGCAAATGTGATTCATATCTCAAAACCACTGTTTTATCTTTTGTGTAAGTTCAATGAATTGAATCAAAAATGTAATCAAAACCACAGTCAATAGAAAATTAGACAGCAATTAAAAAAAATAAATTGTCAAACATACATAGTGCTGCCTTACTTCGCGTGCACATCGAACATGTGTGTCGTTCACACAAAAATAATAATGTGTGCATCATATTGTTGACCATGGCATACATCCCACATAGTAAATTAACGATTGTAAATCCAAGAAAGAAATAACGTGCTGAATTTTTTAAATCAGTTTCTACAAATAAACAGTAAAACAATCCGTTTTTTAAAGGAAAAATCAGTGAATGGTCTGACCAGGTGCGACGATATATTAACAGTACGACACAGGAAAACGTTCTACAATAATCGAGGATTTTTGAGATTCCCTCCTACATAACAATTTGATTTATATTGTACATGTAATGGTGAAAGAATGACTTTTTTTACTGAGGAGGCAGAAATGGAACCTCCTACAGTGCTCTTCACTCCTTTGATCTATAGAACAACCCAATGTTATTTTCGGAAGCGCTGAAAGATTTTGAGGGAGAATTAGTCTGGCACCGGAGTTTTATTTATTTAACAAAATGTCTGTTTCTAGCTTTAAATCATATCAATTTACAATAAAGAAGATAAACTAAGGAATACATCACACACATTGATTAGGCAGTTATCCTAGATATATTACAAGCAATTTTAAAAATACTTCTGAATAAGTAATGTCTTGCAATTGTTGAGAAAACGAACATTTAGAAAAACAATTTAAATCATCTTCAATACCCAAATCATAAAAAATTACACAATCCTTGCTCGAGTAGATGTTCATATTTTCTACATTTCACTTGAATATTTATATATTAGAATGTGTTTAGCTTGTATAAGTTCAATTGAGTAAAATAAAAAAAATATTTATTAAACATATTAATGATAATAGAAAACTATTTTTGTGATTTGGTTATTATTTGATTTAACAAAATTATAATAAGAATTTTATTTGTAATATATATTGATGATATAGGACTTAATGAAACACATCAGATAACTTAATCGGATATATTTCAAACATCCAATCATTTAACAGGGATGGGTTTCGATATTTTCACTCATACATTGTTATCTTCATTTTGTTCCATGAATCACGTTAGCAAACTTTATAATCAGCAAACAAACACGTTTCATTAATTCAGAATTGAAAAAAGGGAAACATTTTACTTTAATAGGTTTTAAAGAAATACTCATTTTTGAAACAAATTTGTTTTATTATAAACTTCAACTTCCCCGTCATTCAAGTACCATCTAATAAAATACTATCTAATGTTTTGGATCAGCATTCCAATTTATCTTATTTTTACTAATTCTTTGTTAGTTTTCATTTCCTAATACAGGTTACTTTTAATCACTAATTTATGAATATATTGAAAGATAGACAATAGATGATAGGTCCTATCACTACTTAAAACGTATCCAAACATTGATATTTGTTGACATCAATTTTTGCGGCTTAAGTGGATATGCTTATAAATTAATAATATCTGAATCTTAATAAACATAAAAAATATATCTTTTTATACAAATATTCAATAGAAACATTTAGTTATTATACAATACTTTTTTTTAAATTTACTTAATTAAACATCATAATATTAGAATGAGATCCTATAGGTTGAATTCTTTATGTGTTTAAAGCTTGTAATTTTTTCCTTTAATCTTTTTTTTTTAATTTAGCAATTTATTCTGGTATGTTACCCCTTTTTAACTTCATTTGTGTATCCAAACAGTTTATTAAAAGAAACACATTGAGTGACACTCATGCACATTTCTCCATCTTTCTTTGGCAAACAGACTAAAATAGCACTCTCTGTACAAACACTCCTCTCTTTCTTTCGATCTTTCTTTAAAAATAGCCAACAATCAGTTAGATCTTTCAAAGACATGTACAGAAAAAAAAATCTAGAAGGAATTGCAAGACAGAGAGTAAAGAAACTGAATTTGTGAACCAGTAAGTCCAACAGAGCAAATCGGGTAAAAATTACATATATATAAGCAATAATTGAATACAAATCTATTACATAAAGAGTTTATACTTATAAATGGCATTTTTATACCCTTTTATAGAATATATCAGTAGAGTATGACATTTTTTTAAACAGAGAAATTGAAAATAATCGAAAAAGTTATGGTAATTACAGTGAAAAATTTAGCTTTCATCGATTACATTATGATAACATGTAATCGACAGTCTCTTTGAATATACAGTGTATATTACATTCGACTTATTCAAAAATCTTTACAATCGATTACGATTTCTCCATTTTGATTACATCAAGCTTGGCACTCCGACACAAATGTAAAGACATATCGCATGTAAAAATACTCCTTCATACATGTGATAAGTTTCCAGCCCCAAACCTGTACAAACAACTGGAATTTTGATGAAAAAACTGTACACTCCCCCTTTGAAAACTGTACAAAAACTGTACATAAAATCGACAAAAATAATCACATAGATTTCACTTTATTACTGTATTTTTACTGTACATTAAAGCACATATTAAGTTACATAAGTAATGATTACAAGTTACAGGCACTTTTTGCAGATTTAATAATCTTATTGGGAGGTTCATAGTCACAACAGCCCCCTTCAATGTTGAATTTTGCACATAAAAGACTCTCCAAAGTAGTATGAGAGAGTCTCCGTCTCCAGTCGGTTTGAATCTTTCGCATAATACTGAAGCATCTCTCCGAGTCAGCATTAGAATGGGCGATGGTCAATGCTGCACATGCAACTTTGCATAAGTTATGGTACACATCCACCCCATACATATCTTTTGTTTTGGACAAATCCTTCCAAAATGTTTCCAAAGAACTTGTCTTGGGTAAAGATACTTCTGGGGCCAAGAAGTAATCTGTGGCCTCATCCTCCAAAGCTTTAAGGTCTATAGTTGTCCCAAAAAACTTCTTGGCCAAGACAATTACTATTAAAGAAAGAAAAGTAGCAATAAATAACATTGTTTTAATTACAAGAAGATGATATCTAACTGTAAACTTACCATCCTCTGCACATGCTGCTTCTCTCATGTCAGGGTTCAGAAACTTTATGTGCAATAGAGTGGGGTCTTTAAATGGAAACTTTTTCATCATTTTCCGTACCACTGCCTCATAGAATAACCGTACACGCCTAATGAAAAAATAAGGATATTTACCATGCTGTGATTAATTAGATTAAAATGTTTTAGCTGTAGACTAGTAAAACTTCAAAACCTGTAGAACTTCTCTATAGTTCTAGGTTCTATTTCATCATCATTTCTTGAGATGTAGTCTCTTGTCTCAAGTCCCACAGCAATCAAATCATTGTCTAGTTGGAATTTTGCATCCTCAAAAGGTACTTGAGTGATGTCTTCTGTGTCTGTTATTGCTTTTGCCTGCACAAATTTTCCAAGCAGCCTTCGCAACAGCCTCTTCATCTGTGTATTGAGTTGGGAGATCATGGATGCACTTGCCTGAAAACAGTAAATGATTTATATTAATACATTGTCAAAAAATGGTGATGGAGTGACAGAAATAATCTTTGCACTTACCTGAAAGGTTGTGTTGAATTCATTCAGAATTGGCAGAGAGAACTTCAAAACCCAAAAATCTGAAAATTTAGTCCGAATAACCTCTGTTAGTAAAGATATCGAATGTTTTGTCAATAATTATTCATTTCATCAAAACCTTTTTGTGTTTAGAACACATTTTACTCATGACATTGAACTTCACAACAATCCGAATTTGAAAACTCAAACCAAAGCGTTCTGTTCTCATAGCGGTGTCAGGATTGACTTATTGATAACGTGATTTAATTGCAGTTTCATTCACTACACATCTATGTGTTTTTCTTCATTCCTATGATTTGAATTTTCGACAGAATCCATTTCAAATCAGTTTAAGTAGCATAAATAATGATGTGGAATATACGAGAAAATCTTCAAAAACTAGGTCACTGAAGGGTTTAAGACAGGGGCTGTGACAAAAATAGTTATGATCGGAAGTATTTGATAAAGCAACACCCGTTTGATAATACAAAGGTTTATTACACGGGTAGCATACACCACACGTATAAGATTGTTATATCCATCTGAATAGAAAATGGTAAATCTTAATATAGAGTTGTGTATATATCAATTAAAATAACTCAAAATATTGTATGAGCTGCACACATTTTATCTATATACACTGTATAAGATAAACATTTTATTTCAACGGCCTGGTGGGTAAACAAACTACCTATAGATCTGCCTTAAATTCTTAATTATGATATTTTGGGCTTTTAACTATTATTTTGTAAAAAAAAAATTCCAAATATATGGACTTCAAAATAAGAACATTTTCCTATATCTTTTCATCAAAGCTCTTTGTCTAAAAGAGGTAAATGTAACTATAAAATGGCCATGACCATTAAGCTCTATTAATAAAAACTTAGAACAGCATTTGATATACATTCGTTTAGACACAAAACCTGGCCGGAGAAAAAAGACTATCGATATGAAGACATAATTAGAGATAAACACACATGATTTTTCATTTATATATTTTAATTTTAATATTTTAACAAAATAAAGAAAACGAGCTATTTGCACAAAATATGAAGTAAGCGACTGAGTCATTGAGTTTGATCAAATGTTTCATAATGAAAAACGACAATAACAAACTGTCAACCATCTCAAAAATCCATAAAACGAAATACAAACTCAAAGCAGAGCAACACAGACCTCCAAAAAGATAGAGGTAGGATCAGGTGCCTAGGAGAAGTGAGCATCCTCTGCTGACCGGTCACACCCGCCGTGTGCTCTTTGTCGTAATCGGAAACCCCCCCACCCCCCCCGGAAAAGTCCGTAGACAATTAGGTGATTAATTATGGTCTAACAATTAGTATGAAAAACGTCAGTCAGCATGGGACCCAGTGGAAGATTGTATTTGCTGACAAGGTCGTTGTATCGACCATAGAACCTACGAAAAGATGACTTCAAACGAGACTGTTGATAGCTCTGTTTTATCAACTTGTTTGTCAGAAGCTTGCCTCGCTTTAGAAACTGTTCATACGAAGAGCACGCCCTTGTCGAATTAACAGAGAAATTAAGCCAAATAATAATATAATTATAAAATAAAATTGATGTTCATTTAAAAGAGCGAAAATAGAATTATCAAACTTTTCTATCTAACATAATGTTTAAATGCAATAATCTCATTTTTGGTAAATATGCTTAAATAGATCAAAGATTCTGATAACATATAATGTTTTTAAATACAATTGCAAATGCACTTGATCTTGTGTCTACAATCAAGTATACCGTTAATCCTGCTGACGTTTAACAGAAACATCTTGACAATAAATGCAGATGTATAATTGATTTTCGACATTAGGAAAACATTCATTTTTATCTCTGTTATGAAATTCAAAATGAACCCCATTAGTAAAATACGCAATATCTAAAGATATCGTCTGAGCGATAATCTATTTAAATATTCATCAGTCTTTTATACCTTGACCGAGCAAACACATGATGCAATTCAGGTTTGAGAACAAATTTAAATGTTATTTTCATGGGCAAAATGTTAAGTGTGTATGTTTTACTAATACGTTTACTAGTTAATTTTTTTTTTTTCTATTTATGAAAAGAGTTTTTCATAAAACAAGTGTGTTGTGTCGAGGGTCTGTTACCTATTCAGTTCTAGGGTCTGAGGTTGAATATAGAAAAAAATATTAAACAATAATAATTTTTTCTCTCTAAAATGATTGCTGATTATAATTGGCCTACAAATATTAACAAAATTGCCTTTAAACTTAAGTACATGTCATAACATAAGGCAAACATTAAAGATGCCTTATTCAGGCGGTAGTGATTACCCGTTGTACGCTCAACCCAACCCTTAGCAGAGGCAGTCACAAAGCTGTATGCAGGATGGACATTACACTACCTCTAACCAAAGGTGTTCCCATTCCCTAACACTAGTAGAGTATCAGTGACGCAACTCTATGGGGAGAGCCTCTATGATTACCAACAACAAGTGGTTGGCCTTTAAAAACGACTGGCCTAAACTACTATAACGTGGCAAGCTCTCTTTCATGGCAATCCACCTAAAAGGTTCCAACTTGTCTCTCAATTTCTACTGTTCTCTTTTTGTTGAACGCTGCTAGGAGAATGAATTTATTGCAAAGGTATTAATAATCTGTTGTGTTTAATTAAATTTGTCTTCGAAATATTTTATTTGCATACATATGATTTCTATAAAGTATAAAATACACAACCCGTGATTATACATGATTATTATTAAACATACTTTGTTTTTTTAACGGACAACTTTTGAAATTTAGCCACTCTTGTTTTTGTCACTTAGAGAAACAGTGCAATACCGTTAAAGAGACATTACAAATCAACGTTTACTTTGATAAATTATATATGGTAGCGCCCATTAATTGTACTTCTTGTTTGGGGATTCTCCCTGTCCTTGATCGTTATTATTTATTCTCTATAAATTTAACTTCTAAATGTTAAGTAAATAGGCTTACCTGAAAGAAACTAGAATCTTACTGACCCCTTTAACGGTATACTTTAACTATACCTCGATTTTCTTATTCGTATTTTGATATGTTATACCAAAAAAGTTTGATTTGCACAAAGTATAATGTAAACGACCATGCCATGGATATTTTAAACATCATATGAAAAGATTGAAAAATTAAGGTGTTCAAAAGTAAATAAATCAAATTAAAAAGAGAAAAATAGAATTACGCGTTGGACCAACACATTCATATTAAGTTTTTCTTCCGTTTCATAGCCACGCAAGCGCAATGAAATGTAAATACTGCAGTGTGGCATATATATTGAGCCAGCGGCCTCTTAGTAAAACCTGATGTCTTAAAGAATTACATATTTATTAAGATGCACTCTTTTTGAATGCATATTTCTTACTATAGACATCGAAAAACTTCAAATTTAAATCCTTTTTTCAGAGTGTCAATCCCAATGTAACTATTTATAGACGGCAATTGTAATTACGTAACACTCAAATCAATGTCCAAAACAACTTGGTTTGTTTACATGTGGAATTCCGGATGAGTTTTAACGACTTGTAAACTGATAGGTGATGACTTACAATGCGTGAAACCTTCCGTATGATAAAATTTTGTGTATTTCTTCTTATTTCATTTGTCTTAATCAAAAAGTAAAACATCTTTTTTTTAATTTTAATCACCGTGTCACTTTAATTATATTGCAAATCTTCATAACAAACGTTGACATTAATTTACTGTTGTTTTTTTTTCAATTTGAGCTGATATTTACTTTTTGATTTAAAAGCAAAAATGAAAACAAGAATGAAAACACAACTTAAATTATTTTTTTAAAACCATTTTAAAAAAGGAGACATCCACACACTCACTACTACAAACACACATATACAAATCAACACTTTGCAAAAACTGACTTGTTTCCCTTTACAAGTTTAACTAAAAAATAAAATTACCTCTCTCATGCGATGATGAATATAATCATGGTTTGGAAATAATATTTTTAAGATCCATAAAAATATAATGTATCATTCTGTTTTTACGTCCGATTTCTTAATTTTTAATAATTGGTTTGCAGATCTCAATTTAACTTTTTTGACTTTGTTGAAATATTGCCCCTATGTTTCATCCTCGTGATTAAGGATATGATCCACGCTGCTGGTAATCGACTTTTTCTGCAGTATTATTGATGTCTTTTTTATCCCTTTCTATAGGCAACCGTTGTACTGGTCAACTTTAGAACATCATATGGCCAGATCATTCATATACTATCTTTAAGTTCGACCAATAAGAAGCGCTTTAATCACGTCAAAAAACTATTCGACTTATATAATTATTATATATTAGACAAAACATAAAACTTATCACGTTCGATTTGATCCTTTTAATTGACGTTTCAATGCAAAACATGCAAGAAATGCAAATCACCTTACAAAAACCACCCGTTAAACTCCTTCTATTCCACTATGCTCTAGGCAGCATATGTTTACCACTACAGTAAAATTTGGTACAAGTTTTTGTTTGCTAAAAATTGCAAGTATTTTGTATGTGAAGAACGGTAGCTCTGCGGCATGTCAATTCAAATTGTCCTGTTGAGCTACAGATCTGCAACTTAACAAAAAGTATTTATTTTATTTCTAAATCAAAAAGTTAAACAATCACGCTGTTTATTTTTTTTCTCTTTGAAATGCTTTCTACCTTTATATGTAAGGAAATCATGTTTAATTGTTTAAAAGTCATAAACATAATTTGGCATGTAATCACGCACAAAGATACACGTAAGTATCACTTACATAATCCAAAAGCAAACTCGTTTAAAAGAAGCACCAGTCAACATGTGCATGTAATTTATACCCAGTTCGATAACTAATAATTATCTTAATTACTTATAATACCCAGTCTGTTTACGGGTAGTATTTTATTTTTTTTACTTTACTTGTGATATTTTCAGCCACAAAGAGATTGTCATTGGTGTCTACACATAGTCCCCATGGATAGTTTAAATGACAGTTGTCAATGTAGCGCAGGAACTGTCCATCCTTATCCAAGATATGGATACGATGGTTGCTATGATCTGCTGTCAGGATACGACTATGGCTGTCTGTAGTAATGCCGTATGGATCAAACAATTTTTTTGAATGATAGTGAGAACCACTATAGATAAACCGAAAATTCCCATTCTGGTTTACCACTACCACTTTACCGGCTTTACAGTCAGCTACACAAATATCTAGGTTCCTGTTCTCACTGATATATTTAAACCCGCCACCAGATGAATAGAGAGGTTTTCCTTTTTCATTGAACTGAATACTTTGTTTTTCTTCAGAGCCAGTGTAGCGCACAACTTTTGTTTGTTTAGAATCACTCTCCATGACAACCAGGAGGTCGCCATAGGATGTACTACAGATACCGCTAGGTTTCCACCCCCGTAGCCTGATCAATGTCTTTATCTGTGTATTCTTTACTATGTTTACAGTTCTATCTCTGTCATCAGTATAAACTAGATCATCACTCCATGTCACTGCTATATCCCGTGCCATTATCCGTGACTTAGTTTGGATTGATTCCAATAGTCCCCCCAGGAGGTTGAAGAGTCTTATGATGTTGTCATCACAACACGACCATATATTTTCATTAATTAGGCAGGAAACAATACGTAATCCTCTGTTCTTTGTGTCCAATTCTGTGATTACTAAAGGAACATCAATAAGCGGTTTGCCCCGGGAAGAGGACGACGCACTTGAAGAATCAATTATGTAACCTCGTTCTTCTGTTTTGACATATGGGGAAGACAGAGAACCAAACTGTTGATAAAGTTCTTCTTTGTTGATCTCCCGTGTATTAAAACTTGGTAAAGTCACCGTAAGTTTAGGAGGCAATCTTTTAAATTCACCATTCCTAGATATGTAATCAGAGACAATGTTGACGTCAATTGAGTTAAGTGAATTCTTCAAATCAGCAATAATCTGCTTAATTTTAGAAATAATGCTTTTGATTTCAATTTCTTTTTTTCGGACAGTTAGGTGATTGGAGTACATTTCATCAACTTCAGATTTCAGTTTCGTGATCAAGATGTCTATTTCTTTATGCCAGGTTTCTCCATGTTTGTTGATTGTTGTAATCAAGGTTTGGGAGGTATTATGTAGATCTGCTTTCTGAACTTTCATGCTAGATGCAATCTCCTCATATCTGGGAAAAATTAAGTTCTCTAATTCTTCCAAATCAGATTTCATGCCTTTTTTTGGGCATTCAAGTTTCTTCACCATGTCGGCAATTTCATGATTTCTGTGTTCTTTGGAAGAAGCACAGTGCACACAAATAGGAACTCTACATTGTTCACAATACTTTTTACATAGATGCAAGGAATGTACCTTACATTTTGGGGTAGATTTCCTTTCTTCAAATGGCACTACTGTGTGTTCTTTGGTTGTATTTGAGAGATGTTCCCGCCTACATGCTTCACATAGATAGTTTTCACAGGAGTCACAGTGTAAAGAAGGGTCTGGCGTCTCACAGAGATGACACCGTATCAAATCCTGAAGATTATAATCAGGATCCATACTTTTCAATGCTTTATGGAAAGCAATGTCTGAACATGCTGAAAAGAATATTTTAAGTGTTCTTCATCAGTTATCATATATAACTCAATAAAAACATTTATGTTAATATATACTAATCTTAGTAAATAACAATACCCTACCCATAATTCTGGTGGTTTTTTTTTAATCAGCCAAACGTAAACAGCTGCGTGTCAGAATTATGCAGTACTGAATAAATGTTTTGTCTTAAGAAGAATATGCAGCAATGAAATCACTCGTGCCATTTCATGGTGTGCTTTTGACTTACTATAGCAAATTGCATTCCTTGCATTCTTCATTACAAATGTTAAAATAAGCAAAATATTGTTTCATTTTTCTTAAAAATAACGAAAGTAAGAAAGTGATAAAACTGATAGCATTACTCCAGTCGTCCATAGCGTCTTATATTTAATAAAACTTTGCTTAAACTGAAACAAATTCCCACATTTCATTTTCCAAAGCAAAAATAAATTTTAAAAAAAAACCCACAAAAGAGTGCATTACATTGGTTTTGATATACAAAATGCGTTTAATCCAGAGCATGGGCCTTAAAAGATTAAACCTCTAAAATTTGGTTGTGTTATTAAGAATCTGCTTAATCTGTAAGCACTTTTTTAAGTTGGGTCAAATCAGATGTACTCTTACACACTGTATATCTCTCAAAACCTCAATTAAGAGAATATCGGATTTACAGTTGCGTAATATTAACTAAATTAAATGATCCATTAAAAGAATTAAAGGCCGAATGTGCCCATTTGTGCTTAAACTGAACAGCTACTTCAGCCCCAAATTTGTTGATAGCATGCATTCAATATGGAGTATTATCTCCAATTGGAATCTAAAATAAATAAAATAAACGTGCGCAAACACTTAAATTGATGCCATTTTAAATCCAGGATTTAAAATTTTATCGTTCAAAGACCATTGATATTATGTTTATCATTAGAACCGATAATGACCTATTCATGTAGCACTCAACAAAAACTTACAGCCACTAATGCTTTTTTTTCTTTGATTTAAAAAAACATTCAGTTGAAACCAGTTTTAAAAATCTAACATTATAGTGAACTACGCACAAGCTTTTAAAAAACGCAAACTCCTAAAAAGTTTAATTAAATTGTGTTTTACTTACCCTTGTCCAGTCAGATCGTTGAATGCGGAGTTTAGAAGAAATATTGCGTATTTTATAGTATAGGGGTGGTAGAAAAGTTGAAAGACAAAAAGTTCGTGACGAGCCCCTTTGCTGACATGTTAAATGCCCCCTCAGAATACTTCACTGATATTATTTTGCAATGTGTTCTATTTTGATTTAATAACTCCACAAGTAAACTACAAAAGATACCTTGATTTTACTTGTTTAAGAACACGAGCGGTCAACATGATTACTAGATGGTGCTTACATATATATCATGAGATTTCCGAATGTCCCTATAAACGCTAACGCATGCGCGCCTAGCGCTTAAAATAACCTTCGTTGAATAATTACCCCCTTATTAGGTGGAGGGGTATTTTTTCTGCCTGATAAAGATTGCAACGTTAATCGCAGTTAAGATTTAGTTCATTATTTTTTTCTTTTAAATCAACATTACCTTATATGAATGTGTAATGCAACCTGTGAAATTCATGAGACTAAACGACTTTGATGTTAAATCGGAGCCATATGTTTAAGAACGTTGGAGGATATTTACGTTTTTGGAGCAGCTAAAGGTGTTTTGGAACAGATTCGCATCAACCCCTTTAAATTATATAAATCATTTAGAACAAATGTCATTTTCCTACGGGGTCAGTTTATTTCAGGTATAACATATAGAAAACTAACCCTCCGTTTTTTCTTTAAAATAATCGAACTTTTCTACTGATCGGGGTCATTTTTCGATGACGGTGAAAACTGAATGCTAAAATCCCAATATTCGCTGTTCATTATTACTTTATAAATGTTTCAAACTGAATAAGATTCAATGCCTTTTCATTGTCATTTTAACATACTGTAGTTTAACGAGAAATCATTATTAATCATCAATCATTAATAATCATTAATCAGAAATCACGAAAAATGGAGGCGTGTAATAGTTCTCATGGTTCTCACCAAAGCGTGTGAGATACTTAAAACGAAACCATAAATTCCGAGTAAAAAGTTGAAGCTACGTGAGCTCGAAGGAATGCTGGGATGCTGCTAAAACTTTCTTGACAAATGTATAGTTTCTTTTTCCCGCGCACTGGTTCCTAGAGCTCGCTTGGCTTGCCGGCGCTTTGCGAGGCGGACTTCGCCTGCCTTTTCGCTGTGCTCGGTATAAGTAATGTTACTATTATATAATAATGTAAATTCCACTAGGCATTATTGTAGGCACAATGTTTTTATTCCACAAGTACTGAGACATTCTCATGTATATTTGTTTATAGACGATTCTTCACAAGACAAAACAAATTAGACTGCAGAAAATCTACAGTAAAAAAATGAGTGAATCTCTACAACTCAGTCTACGTTGGATAGAGAAAACTAAACTAAGCATAAAATAGTCATACATCAAAGTATGCTAGTTGAATCTTTTTAAAGATTATTAAAGAGTCGACAATTCATATAAGCTTTAAACGATAAAAGAATGAGCTAAAGTGTTTGTTCTTTAAGATGAGAGAGGAATGTTGTTTACTCTTAATGAAAATAAATATTCATTCTAGTTACTAGATATGTCCCTTCTTTCATATTCTGGTGATAATACCGATTTTCAATTATAATATAAAAACAATATTTACAGAAACATTCTGATAGGATAAAATAGCTTATCGGTGTTTTTTTACATTATCGACATTTAATAAACATGTGATTTCTTGTCAATGATTTTTCGTTAATTATTTTTGTTTTCGGGTGGGGTGAGGATGGACTGTATATGATTGCGCCCATGAGAAAAGGACCCTTATGGCATTTTTTTCACAATTCCAGATTTTTATGGATTTATACTTATATTTGTCAGAAGATTAAAAATATGAAGTTTCATGAAGATCTTATAACTATAAATATCTTTATTTGGCATTTAAAGTTATGGATTTTTTTTTACCTATGACGTTGTTCACCTTGCGACATTACGTTATGATTTCATCAACGTCATTTTTATGCTAGGGATATAGCCCCATTGTTTAATTTGTTATAATCTTTGCTTTTGAAGATATCATTACTAAATTCTTATTTAATAACTTATTAATAACTTTAATCATAACAATGCATTTATATTAATACATATTTTTTATATAATCCGTGCACATTGAAAATGTAAGTGTCAGGAAAACTATGAAGTCTTTTTAACACATTCTTTTTTTCTGAATAAATCATATCTTAGTCCAGTAAAGAACTGTTTTTATAATCTACATGTACAATTCAAAGAATGTTTCTAAAATTATTCATTATCAGTAACTAAATACAATGAACATGGCATTTTAAAAATGGTGCCAATATATGCGCATTGGATTCCTGTGCATGCTATTCGAAAAAAGAAACTTCGCCAAAAGTCGATCTTTCTTTTTCTCATTATGCTTTAACTTCTTTATTCTTCATTTACAGATGATTGTCACTTTAGTGTTTTCATATCAATGTTTATCATATTTTGCTTTGATTCGTTTTTAATTCTTCATGGCTTGCTTAATTCTATGTTGCATCAATATTTTTTTAATACGTAATAATTTGAATTACTTTCTTTTATATTAAATCTTATTCCTTACAACATTATTATACCTAAAGGTGTCTATTACAAACATGAATTCAATCAAGTCGTTATATGAAAAGTCGCATTTTTTAAGGAAAGCGGTAGTGTGTTTGCTGCAATTGCTTCACCGTTCCGGTTTATGAAAATACGCAGCAAGCTTAGTAAGATTGCGGGACGTTTCGCTCTTAGAGAGATAATTTGCGCCGGTCATTTTGCTCCTACGTGTATTAATAAAAGATATACTGAGTTCACCAAGTTCTAATATAGTTTATATCCATATAATAATAATCATCTTCGCAAGCTTGGCATGGATCTCGAGAGTCTAAAAATTAGCGTAGACACCTGCAAAACTACATAGGGACTACATCTTGAAATTAAGCATGATAATGTGCGATACAGATACATACACATTTCAATAAATTTTTAAATGTGTTTGAATTAAAATTGAAGTTAAAAAAAATTATATTTATTTAGTCAATATATGAATGAGATATACTTTATTTTGAATTCAATTGAATTTTTCCAGGATCGAAACGTATGTTTCTTTTATCCCACGCATATTGCCATAATTAAAACGTTTCAACGTAGTTATTTTTGTTTATTTTTTATGTATAAATCAATATGTAACGTTGCTGATATTGTAGATTTTCATATTTTACGGGAGCACTCATTCCGCATTGTTTCTGTTTTGTGTTAAATTGTAAGAATATAAAATCACGGAAATCGCGAGCACCATAATTTCATAAAGTTAACTGACAACAGTTTACTGCATGTATGAAAAATAAAAGCGTACGTAGTGGAATTAAAAAAAAAGGTGGTCCCATTTTAATGGGAGTGATATGGAAATGAAAATGTGCAAAGGTATATAATCGTGAACCTTGATTAATTTACCCCCTGCACTCGACATTTCTTTTACTGAAATCTCAATACAAGCACTAAAGCTTGTGACTTTGTTCTCTCATAGCATTTTTTTAAAGCGTTTTGAAGCACCCACTGTTACAACGCACTTTGAAAAATTACGCACTTTGAAAAATTTTTTCAAAGTGCGTTAATTTTGGGACCAAGTCAACGCACTTTGAAAAAAATTTTTTTTTTTCAAAGTGCGTTGATATCGTCGATATTAACGCACTTTGAAAAAAACCTGTTCAGGGTTTGGTCGAAATAATTGATACTTTCATATACAATAAATGATTGTTTTAACTTTGTTTAGCTCAGCGGGATAAATTTTGAAAAGAACCCAATGCATTCTAAGCTAACTTGATAAACTGTTTCTTGATTAGAATTTTTTTCTTTTCTCATATATAAACTTATGTAGTTAGACAATTCACACATAAAGAACAACTCGGGAAATTTGAATTATCCAATGCATACACAAAAAAGGAAAGGGCAATTTCTAAGCGATGCAGTTTATGTCAACTTTTACCTGGTACATTGGGGTCTGTCGGAAACGAAAATGATTATATATATTGATAATGATTTATATATATTGATAATGGAGATCAATGTATAACATATTTCAACTGGCTTCAATTGTATGTGCTTGTAAACAAACATTATGTGAAAAAAGGATACGTTAGTTATGTTTATCAAAACAATGATCTTTTAGAAGATGAGTGCGAGCAAAAAAACCCCACACCCTAATGCCTATTTTTAAGTTTATAATAATTCAATGTTTGTCGATGTATTTTTTTTTAATGATTAAGTGATTTATTTGAGTGATTAGAATTTGCATTGAAAAGACACATTCTTTAGCATACCATTGGAGAAATTACTGTTTGGCCAGTTCGTTTCTTTTCAATATCACTGTACTTAATTTGCAACAAAGCATATTTCTTTTTCCAGTCTTAAACGTTTACTCCAAGTTTACTCCAAGTTGCTGAATAACATGTTTTGGAAGGAAAAATTAGGGGTAGTGGACCTTCTTCCTGTAATCAATTAAATGATGTACTGGTAATTGACCTGTATCTTTGGTTAACCCCCACCCCAGTCTCCATCCCCTTTCTTAAAGACGGTAAATCGATTTACTAGTGTTAGCAAATCATCATACTATAAACAAATTTGAAATTCAATTCCAGAATTTGTGATTTATACATATTTTTTCAAAGTGCGTTAAGTGTCTCGATGCTAAAAAATGTTGATGTACATTCATAACGCACTTTGAAAAATTTTTTCAAAGTGGGTTAACTTGGTCCCAAATTTAACGCACTTTGAAAATTTTTTTCAAAGTGCGTTGATTTGGTCCCAAATTTAACGCATTTTGAAAATTTTTTTCAAAGTGCGTAATTTTTTTAAAGTGCGTTGACACAACCCACTATTTTTGTGAAGGCCAAATTGTTCATTAGATATATTATCAAGTTCCTGAAGCAATAAACTATAATGTGATTTTGTCAAAGAAAAAAATCGGGCACAAGTTACTTTTAGGTTTAATGAAAACTATAGTTTACGACTAAATAACTAGAATGCATATAATATGACTCAAAATGTTAACACACGTTAATACAATGAGTAAGCTCATTTATTAACATTGGGTATTTGTCGACACATGAATAATTTAGCGCTTATATATGTACATGTAGCTCAAATGCCACGAAGTTTTTTAATAAGCAGCACACTAACTTTTTTTTTATTACTTCTTTCATGTTTTTTGAGCGTTCTTTAAAATTACTAGTATCTTATCTGCCGGAATGCATCTACATGTATTATAAAACAAACTGAGCAGGTTATATTCTTATTGCTATTTACATATCATAATAGATCTTGTACGCACAATTTACATGTATATACCCTTTGTCATTTATGAACTTTTTCCGAAGAAGTGGGTCAATACATGTACCTCTCCCCCTCCCAAAAAATATGTATAAAAAATCAGGCTCCCAAAACTTTTGGACAACTAATTTAAATTTGAAAAAAAAAACCCCTTAAAATCTAATCAATTATAATTACTTATTGTTTAATTATTTGCATGAACTTGTAATCAATGCTAGCTTTAAATAATCTAAACCAGTACTAGTCCATGTACATCGCTTGCCTACATACGTAATTGAAATATTAGATCACTAATAGGTTTTGTAAACTTAATTTCAGAAGTAAATCTGGCCTTCAAAAATTCTTTTAATATTTTATTATTATTTATTACAATCAACATATAAGCTGTTTTGAACACGTTGATTACACAGAGAAAGTAGCCGAGTAAATGTTCGCGGTCAACGTTTATCTGTTCTTTACAATTTTGTTGCAGTAAAACTAAAGAAGAGTTGAAAAAAATGTTTTATTTTAATTTTTATTCTGCATGATCCGCACTTTATTAGCACCTATTAAATAATACTGCTATTGTGCCTAAATATATAACTGACCGACCAAAGGAGAAAAAGGGCGGGGGCAAAAAATAAGGTGGTGCCTATATTGTATAAATCTATATTTGCAACAATTAAATGACAATCGTAAAGTAAACTTGCATTTGCCTTTGCGCTTAAATCTGTGTGCACCACATTTTGTAGTTATCTGTCAACATTTTTTTAATTTATAAAATTCATTTAAAACAATTTTCAGAGTGTATATCTAATCTATACGAAATGGATGCAATGAAAATAGTCTGGAAGAATAGACGGACTTAAAAAAAAATTAATGAAATGCCATGAATAATTTCCTCTAAATATTTTAACTTGAATAACTAAGTTACAGTACAAAAAATGATGAAGCTAAATTGAAAGGTTATTATTCATACCAAGAATTTACTGTCATAATGAATTTATCAAATTTAAATTTCATTTATTATTATCTATTTAAAAAATCAACAAAATGACATAACTAAAAAGCTTGTAATTTTGGAATAATATCAAGTTATAATAATTGGTAAACGACTGGATCTACATGTAGTATCAACCTATAGATTAAACACCTATTTTAGATAATAAATCATTCACTAGTCTCTTTAATTTAGATTTAAATAATACTCATTAATATTGAACAGATGAAATAAATTAAACATCTTTTTTAATATCAATTTCCCCGTGCGGAGCCTCATGGTATTTTATACACTAGTGGGTTATCTTTCTTGTTTTCCTACGTGATCATATAAATACCTTTATAAACAGTAATTAAATTATTTATCGTGTAATAAAAAGGCTATGGGTTTCACCCAGATTGTTAAGCTTGTTTTTGGACCCGAATCTTCAGATATCCCGAGGCTTTAGATGAAAATGGTAGACGTACATGAAGTTAAAGCCGGAGTAAACAGATGCTGACGGGCGGATCAACAAGTTATAATCGGTAGCGAAAACTTGGTCGTGAATATAATGATTTCTCATTACCCGGTAATCTAAAATTAATTTCTATTCAAAACATTCAATATCAGATTCAGTTCCGCAAGTTAATCCACGGAATGTAAATTGTTCATCGTGTTATTCTTTCCAATATGCAGTACAAGTCTTTTTTTATGCGGATGATCAAGAGTTGTCCTTTGTTCGTATCAAACAAGCACGGAATTTAATCTACATTCGATCGTGAGTTATGAGTAAGATATTTAAGCATTGAATCATTATTTTTTGAAAGATGTGGTCTCATAACTGCAACGGCGTGTGCA
>WFKH01003881.1:70189792-70204130 GCA_016163765.1 Magallana hongkongensis
AACTGCAACGGCGTGTGCATACAAATTGAATAACGCGCGCTAGCGCGTTATGAAAATTTGTTTGCACACGCCGTTGCAGTTATGAGACCACATCTTTCAAAAAATAATGATTCAATGCTTATATTTACGTTCTTTAAACTTTATTCCGTCTCCGCAATTAAGATTTATTTTTCAAAATCTCTGCCTTATTCTACGAGTAATGAGCAATTAACGGAAGAGCTACTGGAACAGCCGAATTATGCTGACAAAAATAGTACACAACGCTATAAATTCTAAGTTCACAATTTTATTTTTTAATCTGTTATTCAATGAATATAACCTTTGGTATAATAATAAATAAATAAATTGATTTCATTTAACTGTTAAAAAATATTTATATCAATGAAATGTTTATCAGTGTAAGTATAATATCAGGTCGTGATCCGGTTTGAAGTCGCGAGGAGAGTCAGTCATGTTCTTTGAAAAATACTGAAGGAAGATTGTATTCATACGCACCAGATTTGGTGATTGGGTCTTCTGTGTTATGCGTAAATATCATTCAAATCAATCAATGCAATTTGATAGGGGGAAAGAAAGTGAATGTAAATATAAAAAAATATAAATAAGTTCATTTCATTTATTACAACAGATACTGCAGTATGGGGCCTTGCTATTTAAAACGTTTCAGCATAAAGACACGTGTTTAAACAAAGTAACAAAATTATCGCGCTGCTGTTTTGTACTATCAGACGAGGTTTTTTTTTTCTTTTACGTAACGTCATTTCTTTATGACGTTATTTCTCTGTTTTATACAAAATGCCATAAGGACCCTTTTCTCATGGGCGCAATCATATATCTTTAAGAAGAATTTAGAGACAAAAAATTCAAAGATATATGTCACATATGGCTTGTCATTGATGATGAATACAGAGTGGGAATATAATAAGCTACATGTTTATTTACACCACCTCGTTCATAGATTATCGTGTTAGTAATACTATGATTTGATATCTGCTTTTCCCATATTTCACTAAATTAAGATGTTTTTCCAGTAATAAGTATCTTATATTGGCCCCCTCTTATCGGATATCATAAATTATATTAAGCATTTTATTTTAATACATTCATATCTTTAAAATTCAAAGACCGGATGGATGCACATTGACGTCATTTTGGAAGTGGAACAAGTGGAGACAAAAACATGAACAAATTTGTCATAGACTAACATTTAAATATGAATGCTTTTAAATGCTTTTTGTTTGTTTGTTTGTTTGTTAGTTTGTTTGTTTGTTTGTTTGTTTGTTTGTTTGTTTTCGACTAAAGAGTTTATTATAAGGACCAGAATTAGTAGGAGCAAGTCTAGAATTAAAGCTGAGATGCTAGAATCATTTTGAGATTTGCATCTAAACTTAAAAAAGTACTCAAATTCGAGTGACAAAAATAGTCATACAATTCGATCAATTTATAAATAGAAATCTGTATCTTTAAAACATGTATACTTTATTGATATTCATTTTATGAAATATAATGAAACGTAAAAGTACTGATGTAGAGGCACTTGACATTTCTTTTACAAAATAGATGATTCGTCATCCTTTAAATGAAAAAATGACAATAACAAACCGTCAAACATCTCAAAAAATCCATAAAACAAAATACAAATTCAAAGCAGAGCAACACGGACCTCCAAAAAGATAGAGGTAAGATCAGGTGCCTAGTAGGAGTGAGCATCTTCTGCTGACCGGTCACACCCGCCGTGTGCTCTTTGTCCTAATCGGGGAAAAAACGGAAAAGTCCGTAGACAATTAGGTGATTAATTATGGTTCAACAATTAGTATGAAAAACGTCAGTCAGCATGCGACCCAGTGGAAGATTGTATTTGCTGACAAGGTCGTTGTATCGACCATAGAACTTACGAAAAGATGACTTCAAACGAGACTGTTGATAGTCCTGTTTTATCAACTTGTTTGTCAGTGGCTTGCCTCGCCTTAGAAACTGTTCATACGAAGAGCATGCCCTTGCGTATTGAATTAACTGAGAGACAAAAACACCATATGCAGGTGATGAAGGTATATTGCTACATAAGTAAGGAAAGTTGACTATAGAAAAATTGAAGTCATCGGGTTTATCATAAAGTTTTGTTGTTAGGTTACCATCAATGTCCATTTCCAGTAAAATATCCAAATATGAAACAGATGACGCAGACTCTGTGGCATCTTTTATTTCAAGTTCACTCGGATATATCGAGTCGACGTAATTTAAGATAAAAATTTGCCTCTAAAAAGGAATATTTAAAATAAAACACTTCATTTATTGAAAAAAATATGTTTTACATTGCCTATCCTTATAAATCAGTATAATATATACAAAGATATTGTTTCAATTAATTAATTTTAAAAAATTGTTCACATGTTTATGTAATATACATTCATTTCATTTACATGATATTCATTCTTCGGTTGCTGTGTAAATACAGTTATTTACATGCAATATTGGATTTTCCTCACTTTACCTGTACCATACTCTGCCACAAAGAGGTTGTCTCTTTTGTCCATAAATAAACCACATGGACGCTGTAAATGACAGTTGTCAATGTAGCGGAGGAACTGTCCGTCCTGATCTATGATGTGCACAAATTGGTTGTGCCAGTCTGCTGTCAGGATCCGACTCTGGGAGTCTGTTGTGATACCGCGTGGATAGAAAGATCCATTGGTAGTAAGGGGAGGGCCAGTGTAGATAAACCGGTGTTTCCCGGCCTGATTGACCACCACTACTGCACCGGCTAAATGGTCAGAAACACAGATATCTAGGTTTCTGTTCTCACTGATATACTTAATGCTACCAGATGAATAGATAGGTTGTCCTTTGTTATCATATTGAAAACTTTGTTTCACTTTTGAGCCGGAGTAACGGACAACTTTTGATTGATTATTATTATCTCTGTCCATGGCAACCAGGAGGTCACCAGAGGCGGTACTACAGACACCGAGAGGTCTCCACCCCCGTAGTCTGATCACTGTCTGTATTTGTTTATTCTTCACTATGTTAACAGTTCTATCATCGTCGTCAGTATAAACTAGATCCCCACTCTTTGTCACTGCTATGTCCTTTGGGATGTTCCCTGACTTGGTTGGTGTTGATTTCACTAATTCTCTACGGAGGTTGTACAGTCTCATGATTTTGTCACCACATGTCCAAATATCTTCATCACTCAAACAGGACACACTGCGCAAGTTATATCCCCCGTACTCGGTGTGTAAATCTGAGATGATCCGTGGTACATCAATGAGCGGTCTGTCCAGGAAAGAGGACTCAGCACCGGAAGAATCCATTGTGTAGCCATGTTCTTCTGTTTTGATAGATGGCGCTGATAGAGAGCCAAATTGTTGAGTAATATGTTTTTTACTGATAATCTGAGGGGTAAAGCTTGGTAAAGAAAATGTGAGTTTAGGAGGCAATCTTCTGAATTCAGCATTCCTGGATTTGTATGCCGAAACACGACTGACATCATTGGAGTTCAGTAACTTCTTCAGATCAGCAATGCTCTGTGTGATTTCGGAAATGGTGCGTGTTATTTCATCTTCCTGATTATTTAGGAGAGCTAAGAATTTTGAGTCCATTTCATGAAGATCCGATTTTAGTTTCTTGATCACCATATCTATTTCTCTATGCGAGACTTCTCCATGTTTGTCAATAGTTGTTGTCAATTTGTGTAAGTTTTTATTCAGATCAGCTCTCTGAACAGGAAAGTTTGATGCAATCTCTCGATACTTAGGATAAATTGACTTTTCTAGATCTTGCAAATCGTTTTGTAAGGCATTTTTTTGGCTTTCAAGATATTTCACTATGTCAACAAGTTTATGCCCGGTGTGTTTTTTTGAAGAAACACACCGTGCACAAACAGGAGTGTCACATTGTTCACAGTAACATTCACATATTTTTGAGGCGTGTTTTTGGCATTTAGGAGTAGATCCTCGATATTGAAATGGCACCACATTATGTTGTTTGGATTTGTCAGAGAGATGTCCTCCTTCACATTTTATACACAGATGTTTGTCACAAATGTCACAGTGTAAAGGAGGGACCGGGGTTTCACAATGATGGCACCGTACCACATCCTGGAGACTATACTCAAGGTCCATGGTCAAACACTTTGGCATGCTTCATGGAAATTCTGCAAAAAGTATATTTGTTACAATCAAAGATCAATTACATATTAAACGTTGATTATGTTAAAAATGAACACAGGAGCGAATCAAGGAGTTATCATGGCAATTTGACAAGTTAGTCCTGTAATTACTATTGCTACAAACTCCAGACCCAGAGAATGCGTTAATCTTCTGTCTCAATATTCCCCCCTCAAAAATATAGTTTTTTTTATTTACATAGTTTTAATATAAAAATAGACATTGGACCCCCATCCCATACAAACCAGGACGCCATCAACAGGTATAGTATAGATTAGGGATGTCAACGAGTACTCGAGTAATCGACTATCGCTCGGTCACACCGATCATCGACTAAAATTTTCTTAGTCGATTACTCGTACTAAAGTGAATAGAATTTAAAAATATTATTTATTTTTTCTTAATGCGGCAGTTTTTGTTCTACGAATGTAGATAACAGTTTTCTTTTCTCGACATGTTTGATCCGTAAGATCGATGTCCCTGGTGTATTTTTGAAGCGGCTAATAATTGATCTCTTTTGATTTACTTAGGCAGACATGTACTCGAGAACAATTTGTGTTTCTTCTAATCAGATATTTATTGGATTAGATGTTTGTATAATCAAAACTTTAATCATATCAATAGTTATCTAAAGGCGTTGGTTTTTATAATCATTAATCTTTGATTGTTGATTAGGCACGAACAATGACTTAGTACCGTGGAACAGGTCACATTTGATTTGCCTAAGATGATAGCTCAATTATATGTAAGAGTCAGGAGAAAAAGGGAAAAGCCAGGACATTTTCCAACGGATATTTAGATAAAATACTTTTCAATTTATTTTAAATCAAATACATTTAGCATATGTAATCATAAGTTTTTAAATGTTCTTTAATTTAAGATAAGATGAATGTGGCAGTAACATTATTTGATTCAAAAAAGTCTCACAGTTTCAAATATGCTTAAATCATCGAGTACTCGACTATCGCTCGACTAAAACCTTCGATTAATCGACTAAGCAGACCGAGTAAAATTGACATTACTAGTATAGATGCATTTAAAATATATGTAGAAGTACATGTAATTCCTCTTTCCTGTTCAAACACTCACCCCCTTTAACAATTCCACTGATTAGATTTTTGCTTTTAGGAAAGAATACTCCAAAAATGATGTCAGTTTTTGTTTTTGTTTCGTCAAATAAAATTGATTCTGGGAAAATATCAATATTGTTTGGGGCTTTGTTTGGGGAAGGGGGAGTAAAGGGGGTTTTGGTGGAACCACTTAGAAAATATCCTGAATCTATGCCTGCGGAAGGCTCTGTAGGTATTAGAGCATTTGACCAAAACAAAGGGTCCATGGGTCAAATCGCTCACCTGAACAAGAAATTCTTACACAAATTCTCATACAGTACCGATCAGACCCAACCTAACACCAAAGTAAACCTCAACTAAACCCCGGGTTTACTTTCTGGGTTTACTTTGCGTTTACTCCGGGTTTACTTTTTGAAAATTTGGGTCCACTCGGGGTTTACTTTGGGTTTACTTTGGGTTTACTCGAGAATTGCTTTTGGGGTCAACTGTACGCACTGAAGTGTGAAGCAGCCCAGTATTTTATCTTACCACCTTATTGCCTGCAATTCCTACCCTTTGTATATTCCGAATACACATGTAGCGTCTGCTTTCAGGGGTATTCTTCTGATCGGGATTTATTCTCTGTGTCCACTCTGGGTTTACTTTGGGATTACTCTGGGTCCACTCTAGTAAACGTAGAGTAAACCCAGAGTAAACCGAAAAAGTAAACCCAGGGTTTAATTGGGGTTTACTTTCTGTTGGGTTGGGTCTGGTCGGTACTGTATATTTCATAAAATGACAATATATTAAACACTATAAAAAAAAGATCATTGAAACCTACTTTTGAGACATCATGTTCTAGGTTCATCAACCAATCTTTCTATCCTATGTCTCAACATATTACAGAAAACAAAACTGGATAATGATTAATGATAAATGGCAATAAGTTGGTTACTGTGACCTTCTTTGAATAAAGATATAATGAAGTTGTACGATACACCAAATGAAAAGTTTGTTGATCATAGGCTCAATGATATTAAAGATATAGTTATAAACAATTGTAATATACCAAAAGTAGTTCACTGTGACGTTGATATAAGGATATGAAAATATAAGGTGCTTGTATAGTAATATCAAAAAATGTAGCATTGATATCTTAATTAAAAGATTCCCACATATATTTCTATGTTGATTTTTTATCTTCTCCTGACTGGCGCCCTTGTATTGGTCTGAAGGTTTTGGTTTTAGTAATCTATAATCTACACTATCTGAGGATGCTCGCATATTAATATCACAAAATGTAGCTTTGTAGATCTTGAAAAGAAGATTGTTTAATATTTTTCCCTATTGATTTTTAAGTTATTAGTAAACTTTAAATCCCTCCTGGAACCCCAGTATTGGTCGGGGGTCAGGGTTTAAACAATCAAAGAATATACATTACAGTGTATATGAGGATGCTTGCATAGTATTATCACTAATTGTAGCATTGTAGATCCTGAGAAGATTTTTAACATCTTCCCTATACATTTCTATGTTAGATTTTGAAACCTTCCTGGGACCCCAGTGTTGGACCAGGGGTCACATTTTAACAATTTAGAATTAAAACTATCTGAGGATGCTTGCATAAATTATCTCAAGGTGTAGCATTCTAGTTCATCAGAATAGGATTTTTTAACTTTTCCCCTGATATATTCTATTGTTGAACTTTGAACTTTGAACCCCTTTTGGGGTCACAGTATTGGTCCGGGGGTTCTGATGCAGTGGTTCTTGAGAAGAACATTTTAAAGACATACACTCTATTTTCACTGTTTCTTGGTTATCAGACAGAGAAACAGACGGACAACAGTTGATCAGAAAAGCTCACCTTCGGTTCAGGTGAGCTATAACAAAATAAGGTAAGGGAGGCAGGATCTCGGATTGATCCATTATTTCGCAAGATTACAAGTTAATGGGGATTTCCGGCCACCAAAATGTAAACATTTCTTAAAATAACTTGTTAATGCCAAAAACTGACCAAAACTGCTGTCAAAAGATACAAAAGCAATAAAAATGAGGTTCTACGTGTTGTTTTTTACGCAAATTGCTTACACAAGAACAGAATAATGACATTGTTAATCACTTAAAACTGCTGTGTTCTGTTTTTGTATGCGTAGTTTGCATACAAAAAAACATGTTGAACCTCATATTTATTGTTTTTTTTCCTTTTGACAACAGTTGTGGTCAGTTTTTGGCAAAAACAAGCCAGTTCAAAAAGTGTTTACATTTTGGTCCTCAACAGAACAAGATGTCCGGACATTCGTACTGCAGTAGAATTTTGTATGTTTATTTATGAAGTACACGTTAGAATAGGGTGAACATAATGAAAACGTAAACCGAAATAAACGAAAATTTACTTTCGTTTGGTAGGTATAGAAGGGGTATCGTACAGGCGATTGATTACGGAATAGATATCAACTCATCAAACCAAACAAACGGTAGCGTGTGATCACACCGATATAACTGTTTCATCTTTTTCGTCGTTTGTTTTGGGTTTTTGAACAGTATACTGCAGTACTATTTGCTTTTCGGTTAGTTAACAAAGAAAATGTAACATTAAACATAGTGTTCGTCATCTAAATTAACAAAAACCAAACTTATACACGACAATCAAGTTACCTGATAAAATTTAAAATGGCGACTTGAAATCTTCATACCGACTGGGTCAACAATTCCATATTTAAATCCAAACAAGAGTTGACAAGTCACGTGATAAGACTGCCAGGCATACGGTTGTTTGTAGTGGCAGTTCACTGTTGCGTCCCTTTTCTTTTGAAAAGTGGACAAGTAGCTTTATAAAGTCTGTCCACTTGTAGAGGTAGAAAGAAAATTTTTAGACCCCGCTTATTTAGTTGTGTATAAAAATACGTTTAAACTGTTTTAAAAGACCAATTATTCGTTCAGTATTTGATTGAATTTATTTTAAAATAAAGTACAACAATTTCCTATTATCATTGTTTGATTATGCATTGAAGTTTTTATTTAGAAACATAAATCTATTTCATTTTCTGAAAAATATCAATTTCCTATAGATGTGAACTTTATTGCTGGTACAAGCTTCAGTAGTTTTCGTGGTATTGCTGAGATCAAAATATAAAATCAAAAACCAAAAACTGATTTCTGCATTTGATTTAAATTTCTCTTGCATTGTTAAACACTGTCATCAAATGAACACAAACTCTAATTATTATAGGTTTTTAAGAAGAAAAAAAACCATACTTTTAATGTGAAAATTCACGTTCAATGCAAGACTTCTCACGATTCTACGAGTTGAAGTCCATCTTATTTTCATTTGCAGCAGTGGAGGACTGATATTTTAGGCCACAAAGGTCTGTCTTGTGCAGTAAATTGCATTATATTGCTTTTTACGCGGATATTTTTTTTATTTTATTGGGATTTTTTTTATCTAGATGTATTTGAAATGCATCAAGAATTTACGAGAATGTTCTTTTTTTTTTTTAACTGTAAACAGGGATAATTGCGCCTTTGCGAGAGTTATTGCTCCCAACCTGTTTATTTGTAAGTAAAGTGTGTAAAGATATAAGCTTGGAAGTATATCTTATCATAGACTGTATTAAAGCTTAAATAATTTCATAGATACGCATTATTCCCTATTCATTCCCGACTAACGTCATATTAGTTTTCGATTTCTATTATTATAAACACCTATATAAGGCCGAGAGCACTAATCATGCTTCACTGCTTTACGTTTTTTCATTTACCCGAACACATTATACATTGGATGCAAAGATTTTTGAAAATAGCAAATATCTTTAAAATCCAGTTTTGGACCATAAATCATTTCCCATTGGCTTAATTTTGCTCTGATTGAACAAAAAAAAAGCCTGTTGGTGTGGGCTAATAAATTTGAATTAAAGTTATATGCCAACTAAAAAAAAAAAAATTAAGTCACAGGTCAAAGCAAAAATCTCTAAAATGGTTTTCATCCTACTGTCCATTATTTAAGCGGGGCCCTTTGAGACGGTGACCATCTCAATGATGTCTATTTTATCTTGTTTCACTTAAAATCGTCCATGTTTTCTATAAATATCTGCATTAAATGAACTCGTCCTTGGAGGGAAATTATTTCGTTTTTAGCTCACCTGAGCTAAAAGCTCAAGTGAGCTTTTCTGATCACTTTTTGTCCGTCTTTCTGTCTGTCTGTAAACTTTTCACATTTTCGACTTCTTCTCCAGAACTACTGGGCCAATATCAACTAAACTTGGCACAAAGCATCATTGGGTGGAGGGAAATCAAATTTGTGAAAATGAAGGGCCACGTCCACTTTCATCATCCTAAATTAGGGTAGGTTCAAGTTTGTTTAAATCATGATCCCCGGGGTTAGGGTAGGGCCACAACGGTGGGTCGTATTTTTACATAAGAATATTTAGAGAAAACTCTTTAAAAATCGTCTTCTCAAAAACCGGTCGGCCAGAAAAGCTGAAACTTGTGTGGAAGCATCCTCAGGCAGATTAGATTCAAGTTTGTTCAAATCATGATCCCCGGGGGTAGGATGGGGCCACAAAGGGTGTCAAATTTTTACATAGGAATATTTAGAGAAAACTCTTTAAAAATCTTCTTCTCAGAAACTGGTCGGTTGTGAAACTTGTGTGGAAGCATTCTCAGGTAGGGTAGATTCAAATTTGTTCAAATCATGATTCCCAGGGGTAAGGTGGGGCCACAATGGGGGCGTGTGATTTTTACATAGGAATATACATGTATAGAAAAAATCTTAAAATATCTTCTTGAAAACCGGTTGGCCAGAAAAGCTGAAACTTGTGTTGAAGTATCCTTAGGTAAGTTAGATTCAAGTTTGTTCAAATCATGATCCCCCGGGGTAGGGTAGGGTCACAATGGGGGTTTGAATTTTCACAAAGGAATATATAGAGAAAAATCTTTAAAAATCTTCTAAAAAAATTCATTTGCCTACAAAAGCTGAAATATGTGTGAAAGCAACCTCAAATAGTGTAGATTAAAATTTCATTAACAATTTTACATTTTCGACATCTTGAAAACTTTGAAACATCTCTAGGATAAGAGGAATATGATATTGTGAATTTTTTTTTTTCATAATCAACCGGGGTCAAATATGCAAACATTTTCAAAAATCTTCTTTTATAATTCAACACAAGAGGGGAAAAAAATAAATGCATGGTTATAATGTTCATGAACCCCTCTACCAAAATTGTGAAACTCATGGCCCCTGGGTCAGGGGCTCAGACCCAAGGGCGAGGCCAATATGGCCATATAGTAAAAATGTATTAAATCTTAGAAAATCTTCTCTACTGCAATATATATTTGAGAAAAACTAAATGCATAATTATGAGTCCATGCATGAAGCCCTCTATCTAGATTGTGAAATTCATGAAGTCCATAATGTCCTCTACCAAAATTGTGAAATTCATGACCTCTGATTCAGGGGTTCAGGCTCTTGGGTAGGGCCAATATGGTAAAATGCTAATACGCATACAAGTACAGAACATTGTCTTAGAACTGCGAGGCAACAGACTTATATTAAAGATTTAAAAATCTGGGGAAAAATATGAAAGGAGGTCATTGGTGTCCACTCTACAACCACTTTGTTGAGAAAAGGATCGAAGCTTGCCCATTTAAGTTGTAGCTTTGTCCCAAAATAGGGTACAATATTCTTAAAATGGGTCTCGGAATCTATCAGTCGTGACAGTCGTCACGAGATATATTTGTCTGTGTCTATGGAGGTACATTGAAGTAATATTTTTATTGAAAAATATAGTGTTTACCTGGCCTACCGAAAATGCTCCGCAAAAGTAGGCCTACTTTTGCAAAGCATTGTGGGTAGGCCAGGGAAACAGGCTATGAAAAATATATATGATTGTATATTTTTTGAGACAATTTTTTGAACCCTACCCCACTTCTAAAAATATTTTAATTTATACATATAGAACTGAAACAACAAACTTGGGATTGGTATAGAAATGTCTGTCACATTCAACACAGATTATTTTGAATTGACATATATTTTTTTCCAAGAAAATACGTCAATGTGCCTCCATAGACACAGGAGTTCTAAGTATAGACTGGGTTTTTTCTTGTTCTTAAAATAAATCCCATGCCGACTGATAAGAATAGGGTACCTTATTTTAAGACAAAGCTACAATTTAAATGTGCAAGTAACCAATTAAGATTCAACCTTTTTCTCAATAAATGAATGTAGAGTGAACACCAATGACCCCCTTTCTTATTTTTTTTTTTTTTTAGATTTTTAAATCTTCAAGACAAGTATGCAGCTGCGCAGTTCAACAGCTGTTCAAAGTGATTAAAAAAGGCATTGTTCTGCACTTGTTTGCGCAATTTCATACAAACCAACATGTTATAAAACCTCAATATTTATTGCTTTTTTAAGCGGTACGCGTATACGTTAAACGCTTTATGTCATGTAACCAAAACTATTACGCAACTCAGAAGCTTCGTGAACGTGCTACCTATGATGAATCAAAATATTGAGAGTACTAAAAGCTGGGCCAGTTTGATATGTGTCACTTTTTGAACAAGAATGGCAAACTATGTATTTTTAACTAATTTAACGATTGTACTTTTTAATAAAGTATTTTACCGAGTTCTGATACAGAGTTGACCAATGGAACGACATGTTTAATGACAACAAGTAACTCATTTACTAGATCAGTACTTTGAAAGAAGAAGGAATATTGTGGTACATTTCGTAAAAAAGGAAATCGTTCCCTGGTTCTCTATGTATTAAGCTATGTTCATTATGAAAGTATCGGTGATTTTGTGATGAAAATATGCATACCTGATGATACATACAGTACCGATCAGACCCAACCTAACACCAGAGTAAACCCCAACTAAACCCCGGGTTTACTTTTGGGGTTTACTTGGGGTTTACTCTGGGTTTGCTTTTTGAAAATTTGGGTCCACTCAGGGTTTAATTTGGGTTTACTCGGGGTTTACTTTGGGTTTACATGGAAATTGCTTTTGAGGTCAACTGTACGCACTGAAGTGTGAAGCAGACCCGTCTTTTACCTTACCATCCTACTGCACCTAGTATATTCCGAATACACAGTTAGCATATGCTTTCAGGGGTATACTTCTGACCGAGTTTACTCTCTGTGTCCACTCTGGGTTACTTTGGGTTTACTCTGGGTCCACTCTAGTAAACCCGGAGTAAACCCAGAAAGTAAACCCAGGGTTTAGTTGGGGTTTACTTTCTGTTAGGTTGGGTCTGATCGGTACTGTACTATATTCCATGGTAATCCTAACTAAACCAATGATTGTGTGAATGCTAGTGGTAGACACTACCGTTACTCTCCTACATTTCTAAAAAATGCAATTAATGATGGTTATTTTACACGTGACTACTAAACACTTTCAAGTACTTTCAGTACTTTGATTTTTATCTTTTTACAGTTTTTGGTATAAATAAGTCAGTTAAAGAAATGTTTACATTCTGGTCCACATGTGTACAAGATGGTTTGACATCCCCCTTAAGGTGGCTGATTGGTCAATAAATTACCCATCAGATCTATCTTTAAATTTTTAGACATGATTTTTTAAGATATAATGAATTATTTAGTCAAGAAAAGTTACATATATTTTAAACTCTGAACATTTTCCTTTATCGTTATACAGAGCTCTTCTTCTCAAGAAGACCAAATAAAGTCTTAAAATGGCCACGACCTTCCAGCCCTCTTAAACAGTATGGAGGACTCCTGTGTATAAAAGATAAAGCTGATTTCTTAGATGTTCTTTATTCAAATAATGATTTCCACAGAGAGGAATTCAGGATTCGAAGTGACCCAGACATAAAACTGAATTACATATACAGCTAACTAAGGAAATAATAATAATGAGATATTCTAGAAGGTAAATTTCAAGAGTTTACATTCATTAGCCCCGAGATTCTTGTTCATGTTGTTACCAAATAAACATATCTACAAAGTCTCACATTTAAAATGTTGTAAAGTTTCAAATGTAGCAAAATAATGCAAAATGAAATCAGAACATGATGTATAAATGTTTTAAAAAAATATATATACAATCTGGCTCAACAAAATTGAGAAAATATTGGTTTTAAAGTCTGTATTTGATAGCACACATGCCCTTAGTTATTCATTAAAAAATTTAAAGATATTCGTAATTTTGATTATCCTTAAATAATTTAACCAAAAAAAAAAGGGTTTTTTTTACAAAACAATTCACAAAATAGTGCATATACACATGATACAGGTACATGCAGCACTAATAATTACATACATGTATCATGTGTATATTTAATGTTTAAAACCCATATTACATTTGGTCATAAACTATCTTGAACCTTGACCTAAGCTTGGATACAAGATCAGCTTTATTTTGAGGTTGTACTGATGCAATTAATCTCTTTGAACTTGCTGTGACTTGCTCAACTGGAATTGCCACTGTTTGACTCTGCAAAATGCAGAGTTTCATCAAAACAGCTACCCATTTATATAGTTTTGGACCATACACAAGTTTTGCCTCCATGTTTGGCACCTCTTTAAAATATGCTGTTTTGTAGACACCAATTCCATGCTCATCCACTTTCTTCTCTCTGTTTTGAGACATATTATGACCAATGACTGCTATTGCTGTTCTACAGTTCATTTGATCCAAGTCAAAATCTTGCTGTTTTGGGACATATTTTGTGAGAAGACTGTGGTACACATCTAGATTGCTGATGTTACAATATTCGCTGAGATTACCAATATCTTTCAGCAACATTTTGTCTTGTACAACCTCTTTTAGGGCATTGTGAGCTTTAGATCCCCTTTTAAGCCATTTTTTCTCCTTAGCTTCTTTTGGACTTAAGTTTTCGTGAGAACAGCCAGCACATGTAACAATTTCACCCTCAAAGCTGTGTTCATTAAGAACATGATGCAATATAGAGACCCAGCTCTCCTTGAGCCATTGCTTGTCTCCCTGACAGTTAGCCAGACACCACCACAAATGATTACAGACTGCCTTTATCCAAGCTGACAATTCCTCACATCCCACTGTTTTAGACTTTTGCAATAGTTCCTTCCTTACCCATTTTTCAAGATGCCAAACATCAAACTGGTGATTAATTTC
>WFKH01003881.1:70209130-70237888 GCA_016163765.1 Magallana hongkongensis
CTTACCCATTTTTCAAGATGCCAAACATCAAACTGGTGATTAATTTCTGGAAACTCTTTTGTAACAAGACTTTCAATCTGATCATGCCTAGCAGTTGCTAATATTTCTATTCTAAAGCCCTTTTCGATCAAATATAGCATGCATTTCCTAAATCCCTCGACTTCCATTTTGCTTGGATTATCTGTTTTGGTAACTTTGATGTTAACAAATGCCACAATTTCTTGCGTTTCCATTTCTAATAGAGAGTACGTACAATATGTTGCATTAAAGTCGGAGGAATCATATCTACAATCACCAGCCAACCTTAAAAAACAGTTTGAGTCTTTGATTTTCCTGAAAATGTGGTCTTGCATAACATTCCAAGAATAATCAACCACTGGCATTACAATTTCTCTCTGCACAGTCTCATATGCTTTTTCGCTTTCAATTTGAAGGTTCATAAAGTTTGCAAACTGAGATATATGTGTGTATGATTGACCCGCAAAGAGGGTTGCTGCACCAACAAGTAAATCAACAACTGGCATTTCACCACACAGTGGTTGAGATGACCATTGTTTAACTGGATGTCCATCAGGACAAAATACTGACACCATTAACATTGAACCACTGTATTCTTTGATGGTATTGGAAGGTTCAACCGGACATTTACAAATATTGCATGTCAAACAACTCAGAATATTGTCTATGCAACTTTCAAAGACAATGTACTTTTTAGTTTGTAAGAGTGAGGATACTTCATCATTATTATCACCATCATCATCATCATCATCATCATCATTTTCATCTGCATCATCATCATGAAAATCCAACAAATGTTTCTTCTTGCCAATAACTGGGTTTCTCTTTCCATGACTTTCATCATCAATGTTGGATCTTACTTCTTCTTTGTGTAGAATATGGGAGACCTTTTTCACTGAAGTTACATCATTGTCACAGTGTTCCGTGACACCATTGTCTGTGGCCTCTGTCATTGTCCCAATTGTTCTAGTTTTTCTGCAGTAACCGTAATGATCAGGTGGAAATTGTGAGGGCTTGGGGTATTCACTTTTCAGACAGACACTGCATGGATGACCACATACTCTGCATGGAACCACTTCATCACATTCCACTTTATCCTTCACAGTAACAGATGTGGATGCTGGATTATTCTGAGAGATAAAGCTTGTGTCCTCCTATAATATCAAAATGATATTTAAGTAAAGATTTCCTTTTTTTCTACTTTGGATGTTGTAATAAATGCAGGACATAGTAATTAGAACCATTACAACAAGACCCTGAACTTTCGGTAGAACATAACATTAACTATCTATTTCTTGCATCACAACAAGTTAAAAAGATCCTGTTTCGAGTGAAATCATTTAATATGCATAGATTGTGTAGTTACGCTCAAAAGCCACACAAATCTTGTTGCTTTCAAAGAGCCATGGCTGAGTGGCCAACAATGAAATAGACAGGCCTAAGTCCCATTGCTGTTTTACACAACTACCCAAAGTCCAAACTCTTGTTAAATATCAGGCATAGACATTAACTTTTAAATTCACTTGCCCTTCGGACAATAAGTGACCTCAAATTTTGACTTGCCCAAACATGCCAAATCATAAACTTGGTTGCCCGAATTAAGTAAGAAGAAAAAACACTGTAAATAATTTTATTTATATAAACTATTAGTAATATGCCAATAATGTAATGCTACAGTACATAGACTAGTAGATCTTTATAATCAGATTTCCATTTAAGATATCATAAATTTCATCGTTTTCTAATTCTAAGGAAGAGCTTGGGGTTCGTGTGACTGGATTAGTAGTATCAGATAAAGTAGTATCAGATAAACCTACAAATTCAGATTTCCAAGATTCAACAAATTCCTCATGTTCCTGTTTGCTTTTAAGTTCGTATTTTTTTTTTAATTCTCAGGAGAATCTTTTGATTCTTTTGATTTACTTTCATTTTGTTTCCCCCAAAGTATTTAAAAAGAGAAACTCCGATGCCATGTTCAAAACAGATCAATCTCCATTTCTATCATACACTCGTATGTGTTCTTTGTGAAATGAATAAGTCGTACGACAAATGCATTCAGAATATCGTGACAATACCGTTTTATGAAAAAAAAACTGTCATCAAACACATGGATATATATTCGTGCAATCGGTAAATCAATGTAACAAGAATATCATATGGAACGAAGAACTTAAAGTTACCGTAAACGGAAGACTAAAAAGAGTTCAAAATCGGAAAGGATGTTGCTTTTAAGATGAAAATTGTTTGTAACCAAAAAAAAACCCAACGTACTTTTAATCAGATATTTTACTTGCCCGATCGGACAAATCTATCCAGAGTTTCACTTGCCCGAATACATGTAGAGATTTTACTTGCCCCGGGCAATCGGGCAACCGTTAATGTCGATCCCTGTAATATTTAATTAAAAGGGTTCTAAATATTATATAAATTTACATTTATACTCTGTCTCAAGCTATCATTCATTCACATTTTGCATAATTACTCAATTTTTATATAAACCTCAGGTTTCAAACGATGTTCATTCAAAAGTATGAAAATTTTTCCAAGATTTCTATTTTGAAATGCCCCTTTTAGCTTAACAGGTGTAAATACATTGCTAAAAAATATGATGTCTGTGGGGATTTTGCATTGCACAGACCTAGATGATATAAATGGTGAAAAATTGTGCAAGGTATTCTGAGTGACATCAGAATGAAGAAAAGATGTCAACATTTCTCATTATAAATCTCCGTAAAAAATCTTTTTTGTTCCTGTGAATTTTTCTGAGTGAAAAATGATAATGTATCGACATGAGGATCAATGAAGTTGTCTTGGATATTTCCCCTTTTCATTGGTTTCAATTGCTCTTTTTTCACAGGTATGTGTATCTTTAATAAAACTCATTAAAATGTGCTGCATAAATATCTTGGGGCCATGGGGACAGACTATATATATCGAATAACAAATACTTATTACCCTGCCGTATTCTAACTGGTTTGTTGAGACATGTTCTGGACGACTCTCTTTTGTAACCGTGGCTGATCTGCGAGGCTTGCCTATGCCTCTTTTACGAGCAAGTACGTCATCTTTTGTCTAAAATTTAAAATATTGATTGCTTTAAAACTCATGTTTTACTTAAAAATAATTTCAATCAACTGAAATAAAAATCACAGAAATTTTTGACAATGTAGTATCATTACCTTGGTCCTGTCTTTCTTCAGTTGCAATTTATTATTGCTAGGTTTAACTCTGACATTTTTCACAGAACCTTTAGCCTTCATCTTGTTTGTTGTTGTATCAATTAATGTAGGTACTGCATCAGGTTTCAACTTTTTACAACGAGGTAAAAAATTCAAAGACTCTGCCACGTGATTTCTATCAAAACAGTCTGGTGTGAAATGATCTTCGCAGACGAGCTTTCTTGCATTAAACACGTAATTTTCAAAACGCAGCTTCCTATTTCTCAGATTAGTTAGCCATTGTTTGCATCTTTGTTTGGATGTATCATCTCTCGCAGGATTTGGTATCACGAAAAAACTTTTCTTGCACTCCCCTTGCTTATTACTGCAATTTATGGCTTGACAAGCTGGCATCTTTAGATATGCATTCCGTAAAGTACATCAGACTAAACACCGCTGTCTAGCTGTGAAAACAACAACATTGTCATGATTGTGCATGTGGTTTGCTGACGTACGAGTCATATGCAGTGTGGAGTTATTCCGCTTTGATGTGAAACTCTCTTATCAAAGGAAACCATATTAAATCCGAATAACCTTTAACCCGAACTTCCTGCATACCAATTAATCCAATGGAGTGCTTGGTAGCAGCGTCAATGTTTGGCAATGAGTAAAACGTGATAAAAAGTATAAATGTGGCTTATGTACATCAGACTTTGAAATCGGTGAGATCAACTACGAGCATGCATGGCGCGGGGAAACGCAGATGTCTTGTTCAAAAAGAACAGCAAGTTGGAAAGTTTTCTCAAGCGCACCTTGCCAGAGGAGGCGTTCGAGCGAGTGCGGGGATACGAGGCCTGCATCATTGTGACAGAAAAAGAAAATAAGGGCTTCAAATACTGTGTCCTGGACGATGAGTACATTTACCAGGCGGAAAATCCGCCCAAAAATCGCGAGGACCTGCAAGTCATGGTTCCCCTCAAGGAAATTATCTCCGTTGATCTGGTAATTATCAGAAATTTAATATCTGAACTATTATGTAACACAGGTTGCTTGTTGTCATCGTCCTATCTGACGTTATTTATTAAGTCAATCGTTTCATCACTAATTAAGTTTTTTATGATAAGGGGGTAAAAAACGTTTTAACTGTCAGGTATAAACAAATAGATATTTTCCTTAAAGATGTACTTGTATATAATGTAGGCTACTGGCATGCGACCAGTTCTCGCCGAGTACCTTTTCTCGCCAGTGCATAATGTCGTCATTTTATCAACACATATAATTATATACATGTACGTAAAATGACGTCACAATGCACTCTACTCTCTGCCGAGAAATGGTACTCAGCCAGAACTGGTCGCACGCCAGTACAGTATGTATCAAACTATATTTTAATCAAACGTGTTAGTATATTTTTTTTTTATGTAACTCTATTTTTCTACCTTATTTTTGTTCAAATGGAAATTTGTTGAGTAAATCAAATCTTTAGACATTGTCACTCGTCAAATCTTTGGCATTTAGTTCACTGCCTTTACTAGAAAGAGTAATCTTACCGTGACCAGGCTATGCTCAGGTCACAGGAAGAATTGTTCCCATATACTTGCAATGTAGCAGCCGCAAAGCGGATCAGCTTCACATCAATTTTAAGTCTGTTAAAAATAATCTGCAGGGGAAAAATGCATTTTTATACATCACAAACCTTTTTGACCAAGCATATGTAGTTAAGTCCACAAAATATCCATTTAATGGGTCTTACCAAGGGATTTTGTTGATATACACATTTGAATTTGCCTGCCATTTTGTTGGAAATCGCACTCGGAATGTTTCAGATTTTATCATTAACATGGCGACCATAAACAGCAAATTTTTAAACGTGATGTTAAAAGTGGCAGTGATTTCGTTGCAAAAACAGTTAATGTGGTAAAATGGGATTATAAAAGAGCAACATTGTAGGTATTTGAGACAAATCATATGAAAATTTAGGTGAGATACAGCGCAATATAATTTTTTTATTTGCTACGAAGCGAGTATTTGGGACAAATTCTATCGTTAAAACGGGTCTGTAGGAAATCTGTCATTTTAATGATAGAACATTCTATCTATGCCTTTACCTGCATCAATACATACTTGTATGTACAATGAATGAATTCTTTTTTAGGTAAATGATTTCCCTGATTTCTTGAGTGGTGAAGAAAGGACTAATACTCAACACATTCAAGTGGTTCATTGGACTTCGGATCAAATCAAGAAACGGTCATTTAGAAAATCTAAAAAGTCTCCCAGAACTGGTTCATTATCGGATCTACACGGTGACCGATCCAATGCATCAACGCCATTGGAGAACATTTCTCTACAAGAGGGAAGCAACTGGTCTGAGGATTATGGTTACATAACCCAGAGCACGTCCAGTTTACAGATAAACAGTAGTCGACCAGAGAGTCGAGGTTCTGTGAGCTCAACCCAGGGACTGAAATCGAGTGGTCGTGATATTAAGACCAGTAGTTTGAAAAAGAAGAAGAGGATCGGCGATGGAATGGAAGACAGTGTTCTGAAGGCGCTGAAGGAGGAGATGGAGGATGGTCAGCTGGATGATCTGGAGGACATGGATGGGGACTATTCAACCTCTTACACCTCCATTCTTCATACCAAGCGTGGGAGTAAAGTGAAGGAGGCGCCAAGTGTTAGGACCGGCACGGACAGGCGTGGATCCACGGACACCACCGTCAGTCAAACCGGGTCAGTACGGCCTCAGCCCAGGGCCCCTTCTATCTCCAACGAAAAAAAATTAATCGATGTCAGAAATCAAAATGATTCTTCTGAGAAACCACCGCTGTGTAGCTGCTTTGGTTTTAATTGTTTCCGTTCAAGTCGGGTGTCTTGTGGCCGAGATGATATGGTCACTGAAGATAGCAGTGCAAAACCCATTGTGGCCAATGGAAAGCCTTCCAATGATGATGTGTTCTTTGTTGCTAACCCCCTGCCCCCTAAACCTGAGATAAGTATTGATGTCACGTCTGACTTGGCTAGCCAGGGACATAAGGGTTCTATGCAATCTCTGGTACAGGAGCCGGTCTTGAATTCCCGTCGTTCGTCTGTGACGACGATACGTGGCATATCGCGGGCGGGAACCCCGGCCCAGGAGTTTGATGGCACACGCAGTGCCAGGTAAGATGTAGGCTAGTGGCATGGTTACCACGGTAACTGGGCAGGTGTTTTAAGCACTCTCCACTCCTTAGCTGACTTCCTCCTTTAATTTACATAACCATCTCTATTTACTTCTTGCAAGCAGTTTGATTTGTTGAATCTAATCTTCCGTTTTTTCTGTATATTGGTGTTTCTGATCTAACTGAGCATGTTTTTACAATGTCTTTCTGTCAGTAGCAGGAATCTGCTATTTATTTATTGCTCTCACATCTTTCTATATATCTAGAGAATTTAACAACATTTAACAAGAAATTCTGATCCTTTCTTTTAATTAGTAAAACTGTTATCTTGGAATACATCATAAGGTATATTTAGAAAACAGTTAGGGTAGATATGTACATGTAATTGTTTTTATTTTTTTAAAATAGAAAATCCAGGATTATGAGAATGTGTATAATATTTTATGTATTTGCAAGGAGTCATAAATTACAGGACAAGAAGTTCTTTTCTGTTTATTTTTCAAGTAAGCCTCATAATCCAACCCTTGCTTCTCCATATACATGTACCACCTGATAAACACTTATAATCTCATGATGATATACTATGTATTAATTTATTAGTAAGAACAAATACCTAGAATTCATGTAGGCAAATATGTGCTTCAATTCCTTCAATATAGCTTTATGCGGCTGTCAAAGCCACTTATGATCAAACATACATATTATTGTATAGTATACACCTTACTGCTTAATTTATCATAGAATGTAGTTTATGACAGTAATTAGAGATACGGTAGTTAAATCCCCTCACTTTTTATGTTAGTCATAAGAATCCTACACCATGTACATGTCACTCTAGTGAGTCAAACATATAGTACGCTGATGCACTGGCCTGCATGTACCACTTGATTTGTGCAACAGATGGTGCATCCTGAAAGTATTACTACTATCTGTATATGACCATAAATACTCGGGTACATAGCTCTTACAGTAAATTTGCACATCTGTAGCATGTACAAGTGGTTTGTGGTAACCTGTGGTATTCCTAGAGACGGTTGGGAGTGGTTTGTGTTTAGGGTATTCGGTTGTAACTTCTGAAGACAGTTGTGATGGATTCTTCTTTCTCACCCTCCCACCCCCCCCCCCCCCACCCCCCCCCCCCCCAGCAGTCTACTCTTTGAGGGCCTTGGAATAGAAGTGTTACAGTACCGTAGTTATATTATATATTATAGGATGAGAAGGATGAATGAAATCGAACAAGGAATGTCCTGCTGTGTTGTAGTTCAGTAGCTTCACTATATTTTGTAGTGCATCATTAGTAAAAGAGTTTTCAACTCAAATTTCATAATCTAGTAGGCTCTTATCATTTACTAGATCATAACCGAAAGAAATAAGTTTCTTTTCTTTATTTTATCAATTAATACTTCATAGAACCACATGGTAGGGGGACCTTTCCTCCTTGCTGTTCAGACCAATTGCTTTTGATTTCAAATGGATGACAATTAATGGATTGTAATGATTGAATGCTTCCTGTAGGTTTGTTTTGTGGGTGCATGGAGCAATCTCCCATAAAGTTTGGTCTTCCCTTTGCTACAAGTCTTCCAATGACTTTGCAGTTGTTTCATGTCACACTCAGTAAATGTGGACAGAGGTTTTGGTCCTATATGTGAGTTGCTCTGAGCTTTGCTGCACGCCTTGTTGATTTTAGTTTTGACTAACCTGTGCAGTATTTAGAAACACCTGGTCATTAATTGGTGTATAAGTCACTTGAGCACCTTATTCACGAAATCACACCACCGGGCGAGTCTGAATGTGAAAAGAAGGGATTTAAAATGCATATGTGGTTTCATTTAACAACAAAGGAGCCATTGTCTTTTAAACGCCTGCTTTTTAAATCACGATTCAATGATAAGCCATGTATAAAAATATTAAAGCAGTTTTCTTGATGATACTTTTGACATGCACTGCAGACAAATTATCATGAAATGATATATTAATATATTGTACAGTTAAATTCTGTACAAGTTTGTGTATCCAAATATGTTTATTAAATTAAAATCAACTTAAAAATTTTGATCATTTGTCGCTTATTTGGAGATTTTAACTCAGAAATTTAGTTTTCAAGAGATTTTATGAGCCTTTATTGATATCTCTCCCTTATATGAAAAATATACAATCATGAATTTATGGTGGATTGACTAATGTAGATTTCTTCCTTCTGCAGTAACCTAGGGATGGCATCCGTGTCAGATTTCGGGAGTTCCATTATCCGCATCAACACGCTGCTGAGTCCGGAGGAGCGGAAGAAAGCGACAGTCAGTATTTACCTCCTAAATCTCCAGTCTCCCATGTTGATGTTAATCCGTAGTGCCTGGAATAATTACCTCATTGTAAGTACTCAGAAACTACATCAAGACAATGTACTCAAAAGTAATTTCCTCATTGTAAGTACTCGGAAACTACCTCAAGACAATGTACTCAAAAGTAATTTCCTCGCTAATACAGTAAAAAATGGTTATAGTGAAGCACCAGTGATGGTTGATTTTCATTCATTTTAAACATTATTTGTTATATTTGGCAAGTTTATCATATATTTTTGAGATAAGGGGGAAAAACTCAACTTGGTTGTATACAAGTGAGAATTCGTGTTAGAAGTATTTATGTTAGGCCACATAAATTTAATATTTAGATTCTCATCCGGATTTGCAAAAAATATGGGGTGGGTGGGTGGATTTTATTTTTTATTTTTTAAAAAACATCTATTTCACCGTTCATGTTTTAGAAATAACAACTGCTCTATTTTTTTTTTTAAATTGTTAATGCAAATAATATGAGTACACAAACCAATTTGTGATCTTTTAATTCCATTTTATTTGAACTTAATTGTTACTGCTTGAAGACATCTGTATCCTTATGATAACAAACATGACTGGAATCAAAACGATAATCCACATGTCAAGCAGACATTAAAATGTCTTAGATTTTTTGTATACTGAGCCCGTTTTTTTCTCCGAAAATTTTTTTTCACACAATTTTTTTTTTCAAAATAAAATAAAATACATCGGGGCGGGCCATTTTCAGAGGGGTGGGTGGGGATGAGAATCTAAAAATTAATTTTATGTGGCCTTATGTAGGTTTTACTGTACCCTGACCATGCTGACTCAGTATGAAAATTTACATCTAAAACATAACTGTAAAAAACTATTTCATTAACCCCATATAACCACCTCTTTGGACTGCGCTGAAAAAGCTCACCCCTTATTGATAAGATTGCTGAAATAACTACTTAGTAGATACAAAAAACCGCCTTATCAAAGCAATCTTAAAATACTGCATTGTAAGTACTCGAAAATTACATCAGTGCAAAATCATGAGATACAGATTTGTTATTTTGAAATCGATCCTTCAAATCAATTTGCATGTTGTATATTAAAAAAGAAAGATCTTATCTGGTATTAGAATTTCATACACAACATTTCCCCCAAAACAGAGGAAAGTTTTCTATGTATGCATGGTATATGTACTTTTATCTATTTATTTTCTATGTATACTATACATTTATCTATATATATTGATCTGACTTCATGTTAATAGTTTAATGAAAAAGCAGTCATATTATAGCAATGGATGCATAACATATCTTATCCATCACTCAATAAACTAAATAGATTAATTATAGTTATTACTTGTGTTGATGGTCAGTCTTCACCCAATACACCTACAGGTATAGCACACCTGTATACACCTAAATACAGGTCACCTGTACTCAATTAAGGAGGTCTGCTCTTAAGCTGTGTTGATGAGGATGTGGTGTCTGTTGCTATGGAGATGTTTACCGTTTTTCTAACACGGCGACATCAAGCCCGGCTGCGTTAGATCTCTGTCTATTGGCTGCCAGTCCAGGTCCTATTGATTCTCTCTCTATCTCTCTACCTTTTGTTCTTTGTAAGGCAATTGAAGCCTGAGATCTATGTATCATTAGCAAGTCACTATGCCTGCAGCGTTTGATGCAACAATTCATTATCTTATTTTTTTTGTTCTGTTTAAAGGTCATTATATTTTGATTTGCTTTTATTTGATACAAAGGGATGCTAGTCGGGATATTGTTTAGGTCTGAAATCAGAATCAGAAATATTGAGTTCATAGATTAAGCCATATTGTGTAGTTATGTTAGCTCAGCATATATAATGGAGGGAGGTGGTCAATTTTAATTAAATTTCTTTATAGCAGGAACAAACAGATACCGGTAGATGTTGGGAAATACTGAGATCTAAGATATCATTTAAAAGTAAGGCATTTCGTCCTATAGAAATGGCTTAGGGAATTGAGAGATCTCGTAATTACCTTATGACAACATTTATAAGGCGGTGTAGAAATACCCGTAATTGTACAGCATGTTAGATAAATAGTGATTAAACATAGACAGAACACTAGGTCTCTGAGGTAAAATCATGATATTCATGGATTAGAGAAGAAGGTTGTACTAGAAATTCAACACTAGACTGTGAAGACATATAGACACTGTATTTTTCAATATTTAATATGCACTGTCACAAGTTAAAACAGTTTGTTTTATATATTTGCTCATGCTAGCAATACATGAAAGTGCATACATGTACTAAGATGATTATCTTACCCTTTTATTGTGAGCGTGCATTTATACTGTTGCAGTGTATGATAGTATGCAAGTACTAAAACCTATCCTTAATTTAATTTTTATTTTTTATTTGGTTAGAGATCCTGGTTACTTGTCTTTTTTTTAAAGGTGGATCTAAAGTTCAAATAAAAGACATGTTTTAAACACTGGGGAATTTAAATTTTACGGTTGTATGTAAAATACCTTTTCTATCTACGTATGGACTATTAAATGTTATCAGTTGAATCCTGTTTGATGTTTATTTATGTTCGTTATAGATTTATTACTCAAGGAAAAAAATGTAGTTTTAGTTTATGTCACAAAAGAATGAATTCCTATCCGTTTTCCTCTATTTCACTCAAGTGAGAGTGCCTTTGCAAATAAGTTCCGTTTGAAGTTTAGAGGCGACAGAAGTTAATTCAGTTTGTCTCCAACTCAGGTGGCTTTGTGTCAAATTCTAGAGACAAAGTCCTTGCTAGCACAGAGTTGGGAAGGAGACCAGTAATTTGATGGTTATTCATGTCTGAGGTTGCTCAGATACTCTGTAGCATCTGTCCTTTTCAATGACAAGGATATAGTCAGGAAACTGAAAAAAGATTTCAGTCTGTTAATTAAATCTTACCTCTAATGTTCTATTGGAAGTTTTGATATCAATTTTGCAGAGGAAAGATTTAACTGTTTTATTCAGCTTGGTTTTGTTATTAGATGTTACTGTTTTTCTCCTTATTTAATGCCCCTGTCCCTCTTAGCCCACCTGGTCATGTAAATCAGTGGTCAGACTTGTTAGATCCAATTTACATAATATTCATTGAACACCAGTTTTCGTAGATTCCATTGTTGTCCAGTTGATCCACAAAATTAAGTGATTTATGACACCAGATGACATTGTTAGGACCATTGTTCATGAATTTACCTATTCTTGATGTGTGAAAACTGAATTTTATGAAATAACAAAAATTGATGCCAAGGAGTGTTGGTACAACATCAGTAAATTAAATAATTGTGGTTGTGATGTTGATGCTGTTTTCACAAGTCGTATCTGCAATTAAGGAGGCTGGGTGAACAAATTTTTAGATATGATTTGTTTAGCTATAAACTATCATTTAGTAAATAAACCATCCATTAATATATTTTAGCTTTGAAATTTGAATATTTTCCTATATCTTTATACAGAGCTCTTCTTCTTAAAGGGGCATGGTCACGATTTTGATCAAATTTTATTTTTCTATTTTTATTCTTTATATTGCTTTAGAAATACATTTCTAATGATCCAACCAAAATTTTAATGTCAGTCGTTGAGTTATAAGCAAGATACAGGGCTCACAATTCTTTGTCATGTAAACAAGGCTCGTGCCCTGTTTATGTTTACATTGGTTCAATATACCGGTAGAAGTTCTTTTTGAACCCGATTTCTCTCTGTCCTAATTCGGTTTAAGCATAAATTAATAGTTCCTGGCGTTTATTACATTCATTTTGGGTCTAATACTGGAATTTTTACCTCAACATTCAAAACGTAACAAAAACATGACGTAAGCTTTGTTTACATGACAAAGAATTGTGAGCTCTGTATCTCGCTTATTACACGAAGTCAGGCACTCAAATTTTGGTTGACTATTAGAAATGCCTTACTGAAACATTGTAAACATTAAAAACGGAAAAATAACTTTTGACCAAAATCGTGACCATGCCCCTTTAAGGAGATTAATATAGTCTAAAAATGGTCATGACCATCCAGCCCTATTAAATTGAAATGGAATATGTGCGCAGCTTAAAAATGTATGTACAGTACTTTATAGATTTTAAAAAATATGCTAATCTGAGACTATTTCTAACTAATCTTTCATCTTATCTTTTTTGTAGAAACATACCCTCAACATTGACATAGATTATGAGAAGAATTTCAGATCAAGTGCAGTTAGAAGTGGACCAATTCAAAGGTAGGATTGAAAAAGAAAGAGAGAGAGAGAGAGGGAGGGTGGGGGAGGAAGAGGAAGTGAGAGAGAGAGAGATATGAAAATTTAAACACTTGTATACTGTCTTGGATTTTCGAAAAAGCACAGTCACAAAAAAAGTAAAAGAGCCAAAAAAAAAATATATTGAAGGCCAGCATCTTTTTTTTTTTAGGTTTACAAACCCGCCGCTCAGTTTTCTTAGTTTTTAGAAAAAAAAATAAAATTACAAAAGAGATCTTTTTTTTCCCCCGACAGCAAATTTCTGACGGAATCGAGATTTTTTTGGTTCGGGATCGAGATTTCATATCGGGATCGATATTGTAAGGCAACAACTTCCTGTCTAATAAGGCGCGAGAAAATGTTCACATTGAACTGAGGTTTATGTTTATTATGGCCTGGTTTAGTCTGAAATTAGTTCTCGGGGGTGGAAAATGCCGAGATCAACAACTTAAAAAGATCAAACTATCTTGTCAGACCGATATGTTATTAATGCATGTCAATGTGTTGCAAGTGGAAAGGAACCGGTCACTCGAGCATCCAAAACGCAGAATAAAATGAAATTCTGCTATCATTTGTTTAAAGAAAGTTAACATATTCTAAAGCAACATTGTCTAATGATGATGTCGATGCTTAACACCTCTGACTATACATTTATATGTAGCATTCCTTTTTTCAACCATTTTATATGAAATTTTGTTTCATTGGTATTAACGAAGATTACCCTTAACAAATAAATTGGAAAACTATTTGTTCCTTGCTAAAAAGTTTACATGATACAACTGTAACTAAAATTTCTTAAAATGATAAATGACTCGATCATTATAAATGAACATTGCTACATGTAATATCAAAGCTGTATGTCTAATATTCTATTGTACTATTTCAGTGATATGATACACAGATGACATACTTTTCACATGCTACACTTGATGCAGTTACACACCACTATCATGAAGTTGTCATTTATTATATTATTAGAATAAAGATGATGTCAAAAAATTTTTTTTTTCCTCCAACAGAACTTTACAATTTTGTGGTTCATAAACCTAAAAAAAAATTGTTGGTCAAAAGTGATTTTTGGTTTTTATTTTATTTCCTCCTCCTACGGAATTTTATCATTTTGTTGTTCGTAAACCTAAAAATAAAAAAATGCTGGCCTAAATATAAAAGGCAAACACAGAGAAACTTTGAGAGAAAGAGAGAAAGATCTTACAGACACAAAATTAAATAAGAGACGGTTAATTGAGTTATGATTTTCTAGATGTTCTTCATGGATGGGATAGAGGGAGAAACAAAAACTGGAATGTTGAGGAAGAATGTAAACTTAGCTTATGTTGGATATTGATTACGAAATCTAATGTTTGCTATAGACTATTAGATTTGACATTTTTATAGCACTTAATATGCCCAATGTTTGAACAAGAATTTTTTGTTGTTGTGGTCCTTTGTTTAAATAATGAAATCGCTTGAGACTCATAAGAACCGGTTTCTAATTACCATACTTATATTGTTCTGCAGTGTTAGAAAGTTAATAGTGCTACTATTTTGAAATTTGTATATAGAGCGTATTATTTATGCTGACTGTACAGTAGTGAACTCGGTAAATAATCAGGCCGTTTAAAAGGGCTGATGCAGAATAATGATCTGTTATTTTAAACAACTGTAAATTTAAATCTTTAATGTTAATATATATATTGCACAAACTTTAAACGGGTGGACTGAGAAAGAGAGAGAGAATTTTATGCACTGCGATTGGTTGGAAAGACATGGCATGATTTTGTCATTTGATTCTTGTAATAAAAATGTGGCGAAATAATTTATAAGGCTGGGAGGATGTGTCATGAGTTGACTAAGGAGTGGTGGATCCAACAGTTTTACTTGTTTGGGGTGGGGAGGGGGACATGAAATATGACTTTCTATTGGATTGTATGTGGTCTACAGATGATAAAATGGAGACTGAAGGAAAATATAAATGATAAACTATTTATGTTTGGACTATTGTATAATGACTTCATTATTGCAAGCTGTAGAAGTTTCATTTAGTTTGCTTTCAAATTTTATAAAACCTGTATAAACTCTTTATTGTCAAGAGCCTGTTAACATAAATATAACCAAAATATCACGTAGATTTTATGATTACTATGAGGTCAAAAACTTTTGTCACTTTGAGCTTTAATTGGACTTGAACAATGATATAAACACAGTGGACAAAAAGGTCCTCTGATCAATCTCAATCACTATTTTAACGCATATTAAAATTTGTTTGTTTCTTGTTGTGGTCAGAATCCCCAAGTACAGGTGAGTGACTAAATGTTGTACCTGTGTACCCCTCTGTAATGTCACGGTCAGAATCGGGACCTAGCTTTCTGGTCAGCTGTCAACTTTCTGACTTCACGGTTCTGTTGATGTTTTTACAAGGGTGGTTAACGTAACACTCGGAGGTGGTTAACAGACACTCAAGGGTGGTCAATGGAACACTCTTCTATCACTCAATCAATGCTCTTACATGTTAATGTATTTCAAAGTCTTCCTGGTTTTCTACACTCTCTTATTTGAACTAGATTCACAATCCGGATTAACACATTATGATATTCACCTGTGGAGATTTGTTTCTATATGAATATCATAAATGATAATGTAGAGAGATCTTTAATAATTATTTATTGTCTTCATAACACAATAATGTAACTACAGACATACAGTGATCTTCATGATTCTCTATTTTATATATCAACATGCAGTATGTATCAGAATATTCTGTCAAAGCTGATAAAAGTTGTATAAAAATATTGCATGACTGCATGCATAGTACATGTTATTACATATTAAATATATAATAAAACAGTTTAAGTTTTCATCTTGGGGTATCATAAGTCACATGCATTCATGCAGTGATATCATTGGCTGATTGGCTGTGTATATTGTCCAATGAAATGTTCTCTGTTTACTACAGGAGAAAGTCTATTTCCAGGTGTGTGATGTTTGCACTGTAATCACATTTTCTCCCCATTTAATTCCAACCAGCATAATTTCCTTTTTTTGTTCCTCTATATAGCGCAGGCACTGACGGCTATAAGTACATGTACCTACCTATGCAAACACTTAAACATTGTCCTTTTTATGCATTTCCAAATTTTTATTATAATTTTTTTTTCTGCTTGGTTATTTCCTTATTCTTTGACAGGATATTGTTTTTTAATTATATATCTCCATGTGCTTTGCACTTTGGGAAATGAAAACTTGAAACTTTTAAGAATTGCTTGCTCATAATTTCTAAACAATATTTTAAAATTTGCACATTGTTATCAAAATAACCTGAGTCTTATTATAGAACCTCAAGGCATTAAAAGCTTATTAAGAGTATGCTAAACCTTTTATCATCCTCTTCTGCTGATAATTTTAAAGCAATGGTATTTGCTGTAATTTTCATTGCATTTAATTTTATTTGTCATTGCATTGCATTGCAGTTAAAAAAAAATGTCTTTCAGTTAATGTGCATTTGTAAATACCATTTTTGAGCTACAAAAACTCTTGTTGTACAATTTATTATGATAAATATGTGTGAAACATTTGTATTGAATTTTATTTTTTATTCTAAAGTAAGATGAGGAGTTAAATCTGTCACTGATTTATTGATGCATATACAAAATAGCTTTATTTATACATGTATTTTGCTTGGCACAAAAAAAAAATTCTTATTTTGCAGCAAATCAATTATTTTTAAATTTTGTTTAATCTGCATCCAAGTTATGGAAGATTTTTTAAAAGATTTATCTCGGTCAAATTATGTTAACAAATGTTAATCAAATATCTTAAAACTCTAAGCCATTCAAATTATATGTTAATAGATTTTTTTGGTGCCAGTGGAGATTTTTCATGTTTATGGTATAGTTGCACTCCATTTATGATCAACACAGATTTTCTTGTTCTGTCTCTAATTACCACCTAACAGCAATAGACTTTCTTACCAAACAATTAAGAGTATTCAATGGAAAAACACAGCTGACTGCTTTTATATTTTGTTTATCCTCTGAGCAAGATGGTACAAGAAAAAGCAGTCTTTACACTTAATCATAAATTGATTGTGAATTTATTTACGAGATTTAACTTTCAAGTACAAGTAGTGTATTCTTACGTATGTGGTGTACATTGTAGAGAAAAGATGGAGCTCTTATTCAACGCCTTGAAGCGAGATCTCCTCAACCCTGAAAACTCGATGGAGGACATATTCTCTCTCCTCACCGAGCTCAAAACTGCCGCCGAGAAAAACTTCACGCTTAAGAAACTGTTCTGGAAAGTAAGTGATCAATGCATACTAATTAGCACTGTGTATAAATTTTAAAAGCAAGAATATTTGTTTAATTTTATCTTAAACCCCTGAAACCAATTACAGTTTGGACCAATAAAATGTTATGCTCATAAAAATGTCTGCTTTTACAGTGAATGATTCAGATTAAGTTTTATCCTTTCATTTATAAAGATGTTCTTTTCATTTTGCACAACGAAATAGGAATTATTATGTCACATATTATTACAAAATTGTTAATTTTACATCTGAAAAGCCACTTTCTCCATTAAATTTTGAGGACAATTATAGCTCTGAGCTTTGTAGTTAATTACATCAAAAGCTATGTAGTCAATTTTATTAAGAGCTTTGTAGTTAAAATATTACAAAAGAACTTTTTTTGTTACAGAATGCGGATATGTTTTTATTCCTGGTGAGACAGACTCAGCACTACCTGCCAAAGTCACCTGTCAATGTTAACACTGAGCATGGGCGAGTCCAGAGGGCCGATGAACTCGAGTGAGTGTCAGAGATATCTCAATAACTGGAAATCTATTTCATTTAATGAGTGTGTCAGGGTTAGGGTTAAAGGTTGTAGGGAAATATCTAATGTACATTAATATTAGAAAGTTAATTTTTAAAAATTCTATCAACTCAAGTAAAATGCAAAAATATTATGTGAATTCATTAGACAAGTATATATTAGAAATATCTTATGAACTTGAGAAATATAAAGATTGAAATTTCTCATAAACTTAAATAAAGAACATAGAAATTTTACTTGAAATTAAAATAATAAAGAATATTTCAGGAGTTTAATTAAGTCCAGTCAAAATACATGTATCTCATAAACTTGACTGAGTCGTAGAAATATCTTCTGGGCTTATTATACCACAAGCAACGAAGTTCATTCATTATGTGTAGCACTGTAAAGAAATCAGGGAGCATAGGGTATGTGATATTTGCTCACTTTTTTCGGTTATTGCAACTACCATAAGGCAGAGAAAGTCAAAACTTAAATCATTGAAAACAATAGAAACTGTCAAAAATATTCCAAGTCAAAACTTAAGTCACAGAAAGTACATTCTAATAGAAATTGAAAAAAATGTTTCACGTTTTTGTTGTTTTTAGACTAGTCATACTACTCACAGAAATTCTGAGTCTGATGTTCAGAGAGTCTGAAATTATACCTGCCAGGATCCAGACCTTGAAAGCGGACAGGTAAGTTAAGCAGCTGTAATAACTATAGATTGAATTATTGCTAACTGGCATATGACAATGATAATTTACTGAAAGTACTCTATTAGTACTGATTAATAGATAAAATTTATTACTAATAAATTGAAAATATCAGTCATTATGATAACAAACTGAAAACTATCAGATTGCAAGAATAACTTACTGTTGATCTGTTTACACAGGGGCAAGGCCATCTTTGATCTGATCCGACTTCTGATCTGTTCACCCGAAATTCCTGAGAAAATGGCCGCTCCTTCCAAGAGTACCCAGAATCTACAGGCCACAGACGAAGAGGTAAGGTCAAGGGAGATAAGTCAGTGTGACACAACTCAGTCTCTCATTGCACATCAGCATCACATGATTTAGTATATTGTTGCCTGCGAAAAGATTCACTTGATGAAATATTGTTACAAACTGAGTGCATTGGACACATATTAACAACTGTATGGATGAATTTGATGTAATCTTTTTCAATACAAAATGACATGGAATGAAATTTAAGAAACTGGTAAAACCGATGGTAAAAAGTACTGTACTAGTAATGAACTGTACTGTATTAGGGGTTTTCATTAGTCGTTTGAGCTATCAAAATTGCATCATCTGCGAAAATTTCATGTAAAAAGAAGTCAACAAATTTTTCATCACGTGTATAAGGAGATTTCGTGATTTGTTCATCATTAATAAGTGACATCACTATTGCAGATAAAGAAGCAGATAGATGAGTTCCGAAAGTCGGCCCTGCTGACGCTGTTCGAGATCTTTCTGATGGCGCGGCAGGCAAACTGGGGGAACAGAGAGGCCAGCTTCTTCAACATCAGCTGGGTCATAAAGACCATGGAGGAAATGAGGATGACGGTACTCTCTCTCTCTCTCTCTCTCTCTCTCTATATATACATATTTATGTATTGATTCACTTATCTTTATTGCTCCTTGTCTTCTTCTATTTTCTGTCTTTATCTTTCTATTTCTCTCTTTCCTAATTTTACAGTTTAAAAACTACTTTCATCTAGTTATTGAATCAAGATTGATAATGGTTTTGAAAAAAAATGTCACCATAATGTATACGATTATTTTAATAAAAAACACAATGTTAAAATACTCTACAAGAAATATGCATAAAAGAAATGATCAAAGAATTCAATTGGTAAAATATCATTAACAGGAAGGGTTTGTGGAGAATGTGATCGATCAGATGATGAAGTTTATCGGGCCAACGCGTAAGGACGCTCTGATTCCACAGGAAGCCGTGACCCTCTATGTACAGTTCTCCGTTCTACAGACATTTCTACACTACAGTCCCAAGATATCCGCCTTCATCCGCAGCCACTATCTGGAGGAGTTCAAGTAAATACACTCGAAGTTCTTATTATTATGTAATAAATGATTAGATAATGCAGGCTCAAGATATCCACCTTCATCCTCAGCCACTATCTGGAGGAGTTAAAGTAAATACACTCCAAGTTTTTACAATGTACTCAATAATAATTCAGTCCCAAGATATGCACCTTCATCCGTAGGCACTATGTAGAGGAGTTCAAGTAAATACACTCCAAGTTCTTATTATTATGTACTTGACGATTTATAATACAGGCCCAAGATATCCACCTTCATCCACAGCCACTTTCTAGAGGAGTTTAAGTAATAGGAAAAATTTTCAAAGTTCTAACCATGAATTCAATAATACATGTACTTCATTAGAAATCATATATCTGGAGAAGCTTGCAATTGGAGCCATGAGAATTTAAATCCTATGTGATAATAGCTGAAGCTATACTGTAAATTCCTTATTTTACGCGAGTACTTAATTCCGCGATTCTGCTGTTTTGTATCAAATCGCGAGAATATAAAATCGCGATCACCAATTTTTTGTTATAATTTCCTATAGTTCAAAACTTTCTGAAAAATAAGAATGAGATTTTAAAATCCGCAAGCCTTAGGGTTGCTTCTCGCAATGCGGAAATTATTTCCTCGTGTTGAATTAGGAATCTACAGTATGTGATTTTTAGAATTAAATGCCTAAAATAACAGTTAATATTCTGGATTTGTGTGATCATTACATTTTCTGAATATCAGGAAATTTCTATGTGTATCCAATTTTAATTTGGTTGAAATTCCTGGAATGCAGAATATATGTAAGCATAATAAAATATCTGATATGTTTTGTTATTTAAAAGAAGAGGCCGTTTTGATAATGAATGAACAATTTCAATTGCATTCTGACTTTCTTTGATAACATGGATATGAATTATAAGCTCTGTATTTCCTATGTTCAAGTCCCAGTTGTGATTGAAAATGCTCCCGACGTTGATTTACATGACCTTCAACCTCTCAATGTGTCTTTACTTTCAGGTACTTTGTGCAGGTGCCAGTGGTGATGAAGAAGCTGCCCCAGTCTTACCCCATCTGTATGATCACCATGACCCTCATCGAGTCCGTCACCAACAAGGTCCTTGATTCAGGGACCTCCATCTTCCCCAAGTCCCCCAGGTAGCATCACATGACCATCATGTGACCTCACATCACATGATCACATGTCACAGGGTGGTGATTTCTGATTGGTCACCGGCAGAAACATGACACGCTTTGATTGGTCAGATCTGAGATCTGATACAGTTTGCTGCTGCAGCTTGGTTTTTTTATCATGGCTTGCACCTCAACAGAGCAGCTTGTGATTTTTTTATGGACTTATTTTTTTTTCAGAAAATTTTTTACTTTTTTTTTCTTGCAAAGAGGTGACAGACTTTATCCATGGCATTATGAAGTATGACATTTGCAATATTTATTTACATGTATGTTTGTCTAGATATTAATCCCATGCTTGTGTGTCAGCTTAGAGATATTTTATTACAATTAATTTAAAAAATTTATATTTTAATTTATATTTATACATGTGTCACAGTGTCTTTGATGACAGTTTTTGACTTTAGATATATATTTAGATATATTTTACTTTGTTTTAGATTTAAATGATTGTAGACTATCATTTTTATGAATGTTTACATAGTAATTAAGTAACGAAGTTGAGAGAAACACAAAGCTCACACCATCATGAAGTTTGTGTGTGTATGGAGGCTCTTTATCATTCAATGGTACTATTATAAGTCATACAAATATCATTTGTGAATTTTTGCAAACAATATTAGGTTTTAGAAATAATGATCAAAATACCTTTGAACACAAAAAAATGATTGAATTATAATAGTTTTGAATTGATATTCTTAAGGTGACTGTTTAACTATAAAGTTTTGACCTTTGATTAAACTAAAATAAAAACATAATACTAATAATGTAATAAATAATGTTCCATAATATACAATGAAGCACATTGTCATAATATATTTTTGTAGAAATCATAATTCTATCATGTAACTATCCTGTTCATTTGATGACATTCATTTTATAGTCAATATATTTTGGTGTCAAATTTTTGTTGACGCCTGTGTGGTATTAATGTACAGTGAACATTTCCTTCACAGTCTCTCTCTCTCTCTCTCTCTCTCTTTCTCTGTGACATAAAGAAACTATTTAGCTACATGTATAAGTTTAGTGTAAAATTTAGATTTTATTAACTTATATTGTGAGTTGAAGAACTCAGGTTTTTCCATATATATATATATATATATATATGGTTTATATTGCATTTTCCATTAATTAATTTGAATTTTCTATTAATGAAGTTTGACTATAAGAACACTGTAGAAAACTATCTACATGTAAATCTTTATTTGATGTAGATTGGCATTATGATCACTATAACACATTGCTGTCAAAGGGAAACAACTCATTACAATTTTTACACAAGCATTTTAGTCATAGATATCTGTTGCATCTATTGGGAAATGGGTTTTTTTTTTCAGTTTTTATGATTACCTGTTAAATTCTTATAAATGTGAGTTCACATGTAATTGCAATCTTACATACCTTATACTGTTAGATGTGTATCTCATCATTTTTGTGATACTAACCACAAAAATATTAAGTTTTTGGTACAGCTGTACATGTAATATTTTCTACTACATACATAATGCTACTTGTAATTTTTGAAGATTTAAAATTACTGCTTGGTGAACTAGCCAACAAAATAAATTAAGATGTGTGCAGTTAAGAGAGGCAAAGTTTGCCCCTAGAAATAAATGTGATTATTGAATATTAAATGCCATAGCAGCAAATATTACCTGGCAATATGTTAACGAAGATTTCTGATACAGAGCCCAGTATTGTGGGACTGGTTTATCTCCCTTTCTATTTCAGCTTCAAAGTGCCAAAGTGTTGTCTATGTGATAAAGCGGTGTTACTTGTACAAGTAATGTCCATCCTCATTACAGTTCTCATCCATTAATTATTTAATTGATTAATTAGCTAGTTTAGTGTCAGCCATAGTTATGTCTGTCTCAATGTGATCTACTACGAGACGTAAGTATCAATAAAAGTTTAACAAATTCCACATCTGTGACTTCTTTATAATTGATATATTTTGACTTGGGAAGTAAATTTTGACCTTCAGTCAATTTATGATTGCTTTCATTAATAATATTTTTAAAGAGTCGGTTGTTCTTTATTTTTCTGACAATATGGACTTATTTACACACCACTGGGTTGCGAAGAAAGCACTTGCAGTTTTCAAATCAGCACGTATGAAATTATGCACTCAATTTTGGAGAATCTCTCCTCATTACTGAAATACCTGATTCTCCCTTCCAAAAGGGAGATAATATGAAATACTGAAAACCAGGTGAGACATTTTAAAAATTCCTACAAAGAAAGTAAAGGATGTATTTTGTGAAATTGATATGTAAGGAAGCTTGCCTGATGCAGTTCCATAGTTTTACATACATGTACCATGTGAGACGTGTGAGTGGTCAGCGGTTTTTTTTTTTGGGGGGGGGGGGGATACAATTTGTCGCCAAAAATCATTAGTAATTATCAGTATTGTTGATGCAATGATTTTAAATTAATATTCAGACAAGCTTGTATGAACTGGAAGTTATGTCGATTCCCTTTACCTTATATTTAAGTGTCCTCATAATTGGATATAAATAATTTCAAGTTTAAAGAACTTATATGTAATAACTCACGTCTACAACTCTATCTTGTAAGCAAGTTCTACATGTACTGTAAGAAGACCTTTTCTGATTTTTCAAACATGGTTTAGGAGCTACGAGATATTATTGGGGATACTATGAAATCTTGATCAATAGATCATGATATTTGATGTCGTAAAGCTAGCTGCATGGCTATTTGTGTAAGGGTTGGGTCATAGTTGGATGTTTCTATATGTAGGTGAGCGATGTGGCCATTGGTTCCATGTTCATTACGTTGGTCATGCTATTTCATTATTCATATGCAAACTTAATCGAATTTAATTAATTTATATTAATAAAATGAACTCTTGCTAGTCTTTTAATATAGTATCGTTGCTGTTGGGTTGGCCTCGGTCTCTTAAAACACTAAATCGATTTATAAAACCATGTCACGTTTTCAGGAGAGTCGATAATGAAATGTCAGAGAAATAATTTAAGCTTGTGCATACGCAGGTAAATTTAAAAGTGATAAACAAACCGTGTCGAGACAGATTTTCCAGGAGCAAGCATTCTCAAAACAACCAAATACCGTGGAATCATTTTTAAAATAAAATGCCTGGGAGTCAGTGTTCGTGAATAGCCGAAATGTAATTTAATTTCGGTGGGAAACCTAATTGGAAATTAAACTCTCTGACATTTTGTTAGTAGGGCATAAATATTCTAATATATACATAAGAGACACAATAATACTGATAGTACTACTGATTTTGTTTTTAACAAAGAAATTGAAATGACTCATTAGAATATAAATCAGTGTCTACTGATGATTTTCGATCATCCGACACCTCTCAAATAAGCATTTCGAAATTCACAAGCCAAACTCATTATTTCTGAAATAATTGAAGTGTGAACAAATTCTCAGAAAATTACGTGTGCGCAGTACGTGAACATTTGCATAATTGGAAATAATTTCTGATTTAATCATTTTTACATTGACAGCAAGAAGAAGGGCGTGACCACGATGTCTGACATAGACACACTGTCCTTGGCAGGCAGGAGACTGTCTTCGGTGTCCAATGCGTGGTGATGTCACCGGAAGTGTCCAATGTGGAGTGACGTCACAGGAAGTGTCCAATATGGGGCGACATCCCCGGAATAGTTTCCAATGTGGTGTGACGTCATAGATAGTGTTCAATGTAAGATGACGTCATCTACGGAGTAGTGTCCATTGTGAGATGACGTCACCAGGATAGTCTTGCACGAATCGAAGCCAGCACTCAGTACCTCGCTTTATGATATAATTTATTTATGTGTTTGAGTGTTTACAAGTCACGCTGGGCAATGCTTTGTGAATAGTGTTCGGAACTTAACTATGTTTGATAGTTACATATATTTAGGTCTTTACACCACAGTGTAAAGGCCTATTGATATTGTTCTGTTTGGCTTTTATTTTTATTTTTCTTCCGTAAGCAAAAAAAAATTTTTGTTTCGCGACTTATCGAAACACTTTCATTCATGTCGTACTGCTTTCGGAAAATTTGGAGGGCATTTGACCCTGCGTCTTAAAAACACCTCACGTTTCGTTACTATTGACGCGTGCGCCTAAAAGTTTGTTATCGCTACTCCTCGGAAGCCGTGACACTTGCAAGTTGCAAACCTTCGCGGATGATGTCGGTCTGAAGGGTAGTTGCAGCTCTCCGAAAGACAAAAGGTTTCGCAGTCTCCTCTTAGAACGACTGCCTCTCAAATTTTTAAATTTTCATGAAAAATAACAAAGAAATGAAACGACTAAAGGTAGAGCCGCGAAACCACTTGCGATGGCTTCGAGGACCTTTTTGGCTGCACCAAAGGTCAAGGTCAAAGGTCAAGGTCAACTAGGACCGGTAAAGCTGTCTAATGCAAAGGTGTGTGATCTTTCGGCGCAGGCGAATCCCCTGAAAGTTGACCTTGACCTTTGACCTTGACCTTTGACCTTGACCCCTGGAGATATAGAGCCCTTTGACACGAATTCCAAGATTCTATCTTGTGCGACTAGTCCGTAAACCCCCTTTTTCACTTTTTGGGGTAACAGATGACCTTGACCTTCGACGTAAAAAAAAAATTGTGCCAAAATGTTCGGTTTAGCATGCATACTCAAATTTTGGCTTTGTCGAATGATCTCGCGTCTTCTTTATTAGGTCTTTACACCACAGTGTAAAGGCCTATTGATATTGTTCTGTTTGGCTTTTATTAGGTCTTTCCACCTTTCAGGTGAAAGACCTTTTGTTATTCTTATGTTTTTTATTAGGTCTTTCCACCTTTCAGGTGAAAGACCTTTTGATTTTCTTCTGTTTTTTATTATTTTTTTTCTTCTCTTTTTTTCCAGGTACAGCTTTTTTATTTCCAAAGATATTGAACTACTTCTTTCTTTATGTGATTGATTATAAAAAGTTATGGTACCAAATGACCCTTTGCTTAATAGCTCCCAGAACTTACAAAGTTATTGCCCTTGTGTACAAAAAGCTTGTTATCGCTACTCCTCTAAAACCATAAGAGATAGAGATTTGGAACTTTTACCAATGTCTTCAGTTCAATTAGAGGGTTCTTCAATCTACTAATACCAAAAGGATCCGAGGCCCCCTTGTATTAGTTATTGCCCCTGAAAGTATTTAAATTTCCATAAAATCACTTCCAACTTTTTTATAATTTATCACAGAGACTTCGGACCACTTGGGATAGAAGCTCTACCTTGGCCGAACAAAATGACATAAAGGTCAAAGGTCAAGGTCAATTGGAAATCTGTTAATTAATGAGTTTTTAGATCTCTTTTGTTAAGGGTGGTAGAGAAATACTTTTTCATGGATGTAGTAGGACATCTTAAGACATTTTAAAATATAGCCCCTTGGCTCATACCTTTGAGTAATTACAGAGTTATTGCCCCTATTGTACGAAATGCTTGTTATCGCTACTCCTCTGAAACCATAAGAGATAGAGATTTGGAACTTTTACCAATGTCTTCAATACACTGAGAGGGTTCTTCAATCTATTCATACCGAAAGGATCCGAGGCCCCCTTCTAGTAGTTATTGCCCCTGAAAGAATTTAAATTTCCGTAAAATCACTTACAACTTTTTTATTATTTATGGTAGAGACTTCGGACCACTTAGGATGGAAGTGTCTACCATGGCCGAAAAAAAAATGACATAAAGGTCAAAAGTCAAGGTCATTTAGAAGTTTGTTTATTAATGAGTTTTAATATTTCTTTTGTTTAGGGTGGTACAGAAAACTTTTTCACTGATGTAGTAGGACTTCTTAAGGACATTTCAAAATATAACCCTTCAGCCCCTATATTTAAACAATTATAGAGTTATTGCCCCTATTGTACCAAATGCTTGTTATCGCTACTTCTCATAAACCGTTAGAGGCAGAGACTTGAAACTTTTACTAATGTATTTAGTACATTAAGGGGCTCCTTCAGTATATCATACAGAAAGGGCCTGATCCCCTTCTAGCAGTTATCGCCCCTGAAAGTTTCTTAATTTCGTTAAAAACACTTACAACTTTTGAATCTTACATCGTAGGGCTATCGGACTACTTCAAATTGAAATGTTGACCTTTAATGGTCAATATGACATAAAGGTCAAAGGTCAAGGTAAAACAAAAAAAAATTTGCATATTTAAGTTTTTGACTTTTTTTTTAATGTAACGCACAGAAAATGTTTTATTAATTATATTGAAACATAACATAAAAAAATAATGAGGTGGAAAAACCTCTAATTGTTCGAGAACAATTAGTCTACTAGTTATTATTTTTTTTCTTCTCTTTTTTTCCAGGGACAGCTTTTTTATTTCAAGAGATATTGAAACAATTTTTTCTTTATGTTATTGACCATAAAAAGTTATGGAACCAAATGACCCTTTGCTTAATAACTCCCAGAACTTACAAAGTTATTGCCCTTGTGTACGAAATGCTTGTTATCGCTACTCCTCTGAAACCATAAGAGATAGAGACTTAGAACTTTTACCAATGTCTTCAGTACACTTAGAGGGTTCTTCAATCTATTCATAACGAAAGGATCGGAGGCCCCCTTATAGTAGTTACTGCCCCTGAAAGTATTTAAAATTCTATAAAATCTCTTCCAACTTTTTTATTTTTTATTGTAAACTCTTCGGACTACTTGGGATGGAAGCGTCTACCTTGGCCGAACAAAATGATATAAAGGTCAAAGGTCAAGGTCATTTGGAAATCTGTTAATTAATGAGTTTTTAAATCTTTTTTGTTTAGGGTGGTAGAGAAAATCTTTTTCATGGATGTAGTAGACCTTCTTGAGACATTTCAAAATATAACCTTTCAGCCCCTACTTTAAAACAATAATAGAGTTATTGCCCTTATAGTACAAAATGCTTGTTATCGCTACTCCTCAAAAACCGTTAGAGATAGAGATATGAAACTTTTACTAATGTATTCAGTACATTTAGGGGCTTCTTCAATCTATTCATACCAAAAGGGTCCAAGGTCCCTTTGTTGCAGTTATTGCCCCTTAAAGTTTCCAACATTCAATAAAACACTAACAACTTTTGAACCAATAATCGTAGATACATCGGACCACTTGAGACTGATGCGTCTACTTTGTCCGATTAAAATGATATAAAGGTCAAAGGTCAAGGTCAAACAAACAAAAAAATGCATATTTACGGGTTTGACTTTTTTTTAAATAAAGTAACGCAGAAATTTTTTCTTTATTTATTATTTTCAAACAAAACATAAAAATTAATGAGGTGGAAAGACCTCTAATTGTTCGAGAACAATTAGTCTACTAGTTTTTTTTTTTTTTTTACATTTTAAGTGTAGAGTTCAATCATGCTTAAAAGTTTAATATTAATGTTTCGTGTACATGTGCTAAATTCGTGTCATATTTGACTACTGTTTCAAATGAATTGAATCCTTTTTATATATCAATTTATTATTATTTCTTGGCATTGCATGGTATGTTCAAAGTTTTATCAAAGTAATGTGTTAGGTTAGCATTATGAATTGTTCACGTGACATTTCTTGGACGAAAAAACGATGTTTCAGAGAAATTTTATTTTGTGATAAAAATTATCAAACATCTTGTATATCCATTTGTTATTCATTATAAAGGCAATAAGCTTGTTTACTTGAAAACTTTAGCGCTAGAGATATTCGATTTCTTAATAAGTACATTTAATATACATAAAAAAAAACCCAAGGAGGAATATACAGTGCATTTGGAATACATGGTAGATTACATGTATAATAAGACTATCTATCTATCTATCTATCTATCTATCTATCTATCTATCTATCTA
>WFKH01003881.1:70237898-70249442 GCA_016163765.1 Magallana hongkongensis
CTATCTATCTATCTATCTATCTATCTATCTATCTATCTATCTATCTATCTATCTATCTATCTATCTATCTATCTATCTGTCAGTCCGTCTGTCTGTCCGTTCATCCGTCCGTCCGTCCGCCCGTCTGTCTGTCTGTCTGTCTGTGAAGCATACTTTATAATGTTTTATAAAGTAGTATTTATAATGTAGTAAATATCTCGTTTTGCAAAATATTTTATGCCATTTTAGTTAAATTATTCTTTATTTGATTTCCTAAATACTGAAGACATGAAAGACCATTTTTTAATAAAAATCCACAAAAAAATCTAAACTTAAGATTAAAACTGAGTAAATAACAGAATTGTTTTTTGAGTTGTGTTTTAATGGTGAAATTGCGTGATGTTATTGTAAGCTAAAACCACCAACAGGTGTTCAAGTGGACCACTCTGTCAGTGCATTGGTTGGATTTAGACAATCCGAGTAAGATATTTTCTTTATTTTAAAGTAAATTTTCGAATTGTATCTTTTGCATGGTATCGTAGTAATTTGATCTATTGTTCTTGTATACGTGACGATTTGTTAATAAGCGATCAAGAGGCATATACACTGTATAGCAAAAAATTGATTCGATTATGTTTAATTTCTATTTTCCCTTAATGCATTATCCCACATAATTTAAAAATAATTTTTGTTTAGAGGTAAAATTGAGTTACAGCACCCCAAATTTTTGTTATGTAAAGAAGATTATGATGCCAAATGGTTAAATCCACCAATACATTGAAAAATATGCTTATTTTAAACGAAATGACCAGGGAAAACAGTGAAAAGAAGTTAAATTTTGATGATCATCAACTTGCAAAATAGAAGAAAAATGATTGAAATTATAATTTTACTAACACATAACCTATATATACAAATCAAAACGGATCTCAAGCCTGGTTAATCATTCGAAAAAATGAAGACGGCACGCACTGTGCATGCTACTAAACAAATGCATGTAAAACACTTAATTCAGAGTTTTGGTTTAGCAATAGAATAGCATAGTAAGGATATTGTAAACATTGAAATTCCATCTGCTCAATTTTAGAATAATGATGACTTTTGCATGTACAATGCACTTATTACTTATTTTATCATACAATATATTTTGTCAACATGCATTTGATTAATTTTTTTTTAATTCAATTTATTTATTGACAACACCATCATACATTGGCATATAGTCATGAATACAACTAGCTGCAGGTCTGTAGCTCCCGGTCTGAAAAAAAAATCGGATGGACGACCTGGGAGCTACTCCCATGGTAAAAAAACCTGCAATTTACGACGCACAAAAAATGCGCTAGTTTTGGACTGATTTATCTTATTTCCTAACACATTCTGTGCAAATATTTGATTCCTAAAAATTCCTCGGACATTTTACTACTGATATTGTTACTTAACTTGCCTCTGATATATTCTTTTATGTACACCATCACCAGTGAAGTGAAGTGGTGCAGTTTGTTTACATGTAAAATCTCGACGTGAAATTTAGGTAAGGTTTGCGGCTTGCATTTTTTAGGCACTGTACAAAAGCTACATACCATTTTGTTCACTATACTAAAATCTTTTTTCTCATAAAATTCAAATGATTTTACCGGACCCGTTTTATAACTACAAAAGGTCAAAGTTTGTGATTTTAAACTGTCATGTTGATTAAATGTAAATAATTTCGTGAAAATATGTACATTTTATGTGTGGCTATTATGGGGTTATTTATGCTTAAACTGTTTGAAAATAATGCCACTATTTATATCATGATTCATTTTTATTAATTTCTAATGAACTATTTAATAATAGAATAAAATGCAACAAAAGTCAAAATTTTGGACCCCTTGTGAGGCCTAATTATCTCCCCTTCTAAAAAGGCGTTGTCCTTAATTTTTACAACTTTGAAACCCCTTTGCCTAAGAATGCTTTGTGCCAAGTTTGGTTGAAATTGGCTCAGTAGTTCTTGAGAAGATGTTATAAATGTGAAAAGTTTACAGACAGACAGACAGACGGACAGACGGACGACAGACAAAATGTTATCAGAAAAGCTCACTTGAGCTTTCAGCTCAGGTGAGCTAAAAAATGAAATCAATTATTACGTCATATTAATTTTGACGTCATATCTGAAATAAAGGGTAGTTTGAGTTACGTCATAATGAAAATACTTTATTTCCGAGGTCGGTTAGCGTATTTGGGAGAAAGTCTGAGGAAGTAAAGAGACGATATCAATAGTAAATTACCTGAAGAATTTTATGGTACTATTTTTTTTCCACAGGATTTGTGTGTAAATAAGGTTAATCAGTCCAAAACTTGTGCAATTTTTTGTGGGGCGTAAATTGCAGTTTTTTTTACTATGGGGGGCACTGTAGCTCCCAGGTCGTCCATCCGAATTTTTTCAGACCGGGAGCTATACAGACCTGCAGCTAGAATACAACAAACAATTAACATACATAACACATACATCAAATAAAATGAAATCATCCCAGTAAGCATATTAGTTATGCACCGATTCTTAGTTGTTTTAGGATTGTTCTTTCAAATTTCTTCAATGGTAATTGTAGGTAGTTTTGTAATTTATATTCATTTAAATTTATTACATTACTTTAAAAAGTTAATTTTCCAGAATTTGATTTAAAAATGTTCTTTTCAAAAATTGTTCACAGATTTTGTTACTATAATGCTCCTCTATTTTATATCTTAAAGTTTTATGTCAAATGAAGATAAAGATAATTTCAGTTGTAGAGTAAAATGTTTTATTTGCCAGGATGCTCTAGACCCCAGTTTTTTATCTTCCTTAAATACATAAAGCACTAATTGGTCATTAAGCTCATTCTCTGACTATACCTTTTTTAATCCTAAAATTTAAACATACATGTATTTTCATAACATAAATAAAATAGATCTAGTGGGAATTGTCCCAACTAATTTAGAACAGCAATATTAGATGATTTTCTATGAACACCAGTGTGCAATCCAAACTTCAGAACCATAAGTTAAGATTAGAGTAATCATAGATGTATAAAGTTTTAGAATTGTCACAACGGAAAAAAATTTATATTAGCTGAACAATTAGTTTTTATAGCATAATATGCTCTTTCTGACAGTTGTCCTGCTGAGAATTTTATTTTCCTCTCAGATTTAAATACAAGCCTCAAATATTTATACTGATTTGTTATTTCTATAGGGTTATGATTATAGTAAAAAACATATTCATTTCGTTATTTGTACTTAGAGAAAAAAACATAACATTTGTTTTTTTTCATGTTCACACCTAATTTCCATTCAGGATAATATTTACTTAAAATATCTTTACAATATTTAAAATATAATCTCCAGACAGAGTGACGAAGGCTTTGGAAAAGTCTGCAAAGCAGGCAAATAGTTTCTTTTTCTTTTCAAATACATATTTTTTGCTAATAAGTGTTCTTAAAACATAGCTATTGTCCGTAGATCTGAAACCCGACTGATATTGACCAAGAAGATTATTAGATTCAAGATACACTGTAGTAATTTAAGCGTTGTTGTAAAATTACAGTAAAGAGTTTCCTAAGACAACTTGTAACACTAAGACCTCTGTAATTGTTTGTATCATTTGGATCACCATTTTGTAAAGTGATGTAATAAGTAAAAAGGTTCCAATCCTTGGGCATGATCCAATTTTTCAGAATAATATTGAACAGTTTTGTGAGAACAGGTAAAAGTACATTACTACTTGCTTTGGACTTTTATCATTTTTTAAATTCATTATACTTCTTTAACTTCATCTTGGGTGAATTGATATTCCATTCTAATGGATGGGGTTCTAGATTAAAATTCTCAAATGTGTACCTTTCAATCTTGTTTTCTTTGATTTTATTCCAAAAACTATGAGATTTGTTCGATGTTTTTGAATTTATTTCTTCAGCAATTTTATTGCAATACTAAGATGTAAGATATTTTCTCAGTCTGTTGTAATTTTTCCTGGCGTTTGAAAAAGCATGCCGCAATTTAATATTGTTAGGATATCGTGAAACTTTTCTGCACAAATTTCTTACTTCTTTTCTTGGTAATTAACACTCATAATTAATCCATTATTGGTTTTTGTTTATATTTTCTGTTGGAGGTTTTTCTTATTTGTGTAGTGTTTAATAGGTACACTTTTGTTAGCTACAGTAATAATGATATTAATTAATTGATTTATATCTCCTATACTTTCTTTGTTCACATCATCAAACATTTCGTTAAACATTGATATCTCCTTCGATATTTATTTCCCAGAAAGATAATTTGTGTACTATATTTCATAGATGCTTGACCAGAGATATTTTCCTTTCATAGTGTTCAAGTTATATTTTTCTTTACAAAACAAGTCTGTATTCATCAGTATACTAGTGTTAATAAAGCAATTGACAAAAAATTCTGATGGAGGCAATATATTAAAGTGTTGAACTCTGTGGTATAAATAAAGAAAAATGCTATTCAATAAAGAACGTGTTTAAAACTCAAAGAACTTTTTTTGGTACATGTGGCAAGAAAACGTTGTATTTAAAACTTTGTACTTGATATACCTCTACTGGAGTTGATACCACTCTCTTGTTTTTGTAAAATAAAATTAAATTAAAAGTAAAGGCTCTACAAATTAATTATAAAGAAACTGGATGGTCAACAAATTGTACAAGAACCTCTCAGATTTACCTTAAAATTTATCATTTAATGTGATAAATTTTTCCATAAACTATTACTGTATTTGGTAAAGAATAATCCAAACATTTGAAATTTTTCCCTATGTCTTTACGATTTTATACAGAGCTCTAATTTATAGGTAATAAATGTATTTAAAAAATTGCTACGACCATCGATCCAGACCTCCAAAACAAATTTCAAATCATCTCTGTAGGAATATAATTTCAAAGATGCACTCTTTGGTTCTCGTGTTTCTGGTCATAACGTCCGTGGTGGTCTCGGGATGGAAAAACAACTGGGATAAGCCACTCAACTTTGAATGTCCTTCATCTAAATACTCCATTCATCGGATTGCATCAGTTCATAGTAACCATTACGAAGACAGGCTATTCGACTTCAGCTGCAGAAGAGTGTCGTCTGCATCGGGTCGTGTGTCCTGTAGTTGGTCTGGTACTAAGTATACTTGGTGTTAATTGTACATTTTTTTTTGAAAGAAATAAACAGCAAGTTTAAAATAAATACCAGATTATGAACTCAATGGGTTGGTCGCGTGATCAAATCCTGTGAAGCCCGTTTTGATGCCCGTTTTGTTGTTCCTTTATGTTTTAGGCTATGTCAATGATTACGATGAACTTGTCCTCTACACTTGTCCAAACCAAGGCTATCTAAATGGCGTCCATAGTATCCATTACGATCGCACAGAGGACAGGAAATACAGCTTTAGATGTTGTATACCTAAATCAGGTAGATTATCTTTCTCCCCATTCATTATGCACTTTTTAATGGACCGAAAATACAGAACAGATGTTTGATAAAATTCATCATAATTAGCACCATGCTTTGCTATGAAAATAATATTTCAATAGGAGTTTAATATACATCTTGTAAATGCAATAACATGTAGTTAAAGGACTGTGCCTTAGAAACTGCCACTGGACGAGTTTTGTGAACCACTGGGATGGCTATTTCAACTACTACGTACCATATGGTCATGTCATCAGAGGTGTTGGTAGCATTCACAACAACAAGAAGGAGTAAGTACTAAAATAGAATAATTGTACTCGCTGAAAGCACAGCTTATCTGATTGGTTTCAATAAATGACGGTGTATGGGTTACTTTGAGAAAAATGCGGACGTGTTTCGAAACAAGATCATTTTCACTCTAAGGACCTACTCCTGTATGGAGTACCTTCCCTCTTTTTAAACCAACTGTTTTACTTTCAGCATGTTTTGATGATGATTTGATTCAAACAGATAGTTGGTCGACTTCAAATACCTTCATAATAATTTTTATTTAGGATTTTTAAAAAATTATTCTCACTGAAAAACTTATAAAATGTTTTAATACATGTTATTACTTCTTTGCAAACATCCATGTTACCCTTGTACAATCATATATCTTACCTCCTTCTAATTTGTAAGGAAATCATTTGCTAACAGCAGTCAGTATATTCCATATATGGTCAGTACAAAATATTACTCCCTTTGAGCATTATGACGTCATTCTAAGAGTATTATGACGTCAGGTTTTGTACCAAAATTGAAACTTGTAATTTTGATGTGAAAAGTTAACTGTTTATTGTGATATTTATTATTTGCCATTTATGCAAACGCAGCCGATAAGATATAATCGTTACATGGTTTGTAGTTGAACTAATATGGTTTATAGTGGTCAGTAAATTCTATATGGGGCTCGAGCTCCGCTCTTATGAAATTTACTGACCACGTATAAACCATAATAGGTCATCTTCAAACCATGTAACTAATAATCTGTATCGAATCATATGAATATCATATGTGGCAGATCATATGAAAATGATATGAACACTCATATACGTATCAGGACAATTGTTTAAGACCTTCTTGAGAACTGCAATACTCAATGTGTGATATGACTATTAAATCATTCTGTTGCAAAAGGACTCAATGTTAAACAGGAAATCAAATTTTATTTTGATTGATTATTACAATTGATTAGCTTAATTTCAACCAAATTTGGCACAAAGCAATTTTCAATTAAAAGGAATCAAAATCATTCAAATGAAAATATAATCAATCGAAGAGGAGATATAATTCTAAAAAAAGACAAATGCGGAAAAACAATCTAATTAAAATTAGATGTTAGATCCGCTCGCTTACTCGCTACACAAACATCTAACAACATCCCATGCAGGGTCACGTCAGTGTGACCTTTCAAATATGAATAAACATTTCTTAATTATCCAATCAGATTCGTGTTTCTAAAATCAACTCGGTTAAAGTTTCAAATTGGCGTCCGAAGAAGTGATTCAGTTTTTCAACATTAAAAAGCTTAAAAAAGAACAAGAAGGGATATTGGGGTGCATTTTGGACGACATTTCTGAAGCATTTCCTTCAAACGCCCACGTTACACCCTTTGAGATCGAGATCCGATCTTTCGGTTACTTTCCGTATACAATCTATCCTTTCTGTGTTCAGTTTTAGTTTATTTTAATAGAACTTGTGAATAATATCAGTCCCATCAGCTGTCTTTTCGTATTGGACAAACGAAAATCCAATATAATACAGGCATCTCCTAAAACACAAGTTTTCCTCGTTGTCATGGACTGTGCCATTTTTGTTTTTCTTTCGCTTTGAACACCTCGGTCATCTACGTATGTCGATAAAAAATGCAGAGGAGTTCTGTGCCCTCAGCCAAAGATTTGGAGTCGTGATTTCATTGGCTAACTGAAAGGTCACACTGACGTGACCCTGCATGGAATGTTGTTAGATGTTTGTGTAGCGAGTAAGCGAGCGGATCTAACATCTAATTTTAATTAGATTGAGGGTGTGACATGATTCAAACAAAATTTAACGACTGAATAACTATCATATAAGAAAGTTCCTGTGTATTTACATCTATAAGTTTCAAGCAGAGTCTTCATGAATTAACAATTATTTTTTCCGCCAATCTAATTAAAATTAGATGTTAGATCCGCTCGCTTACTCGCTACACAAACATCTAACAACATCCCATGCAGGGTCACGTCAGTGTGACCTTTCAGTTAGCCAATGAAATCACGACTCCAAATCTTTCATAATTTTCATGCTTTAATTTGATTTTGTAAATTAATGACCATAATTATGCCTATCTATTTAAGGTCTTCCGTTTCCAACGGAAGACCTTTATATTATTGTGCAGATTAAGATTATTAAGGTCTTCCGTTTCCAACGGAAGACCTTACTGTTTTTCTACTGTTTCTCATTCTTCTATATTATTATTATTATTCTTCTTGGTAGACACCCTGAATTTCTCAGCCATTTCTTTATCGATTTTAATGATTTTTACAGGGATGATGTCTTAGGTGAATGTCTCTTTGCATCCCACTTTCTGTCTGAAAATTCACTTCCGCTTTTGAATTATCTCCCTTTTTCGTGTTTTTTGGATCATGATTTTGTCCACGCATGTTCTCAAAAACCGTTATAGTTAGAGACTTGAAATTTTTATGCAAGATAGAGTGGTTATGGTAGATTTGCATGCTTGTTTTAGATTTCACCAGAAGGCATTATGCTTGAAGCTCGCCTGGACCTGAAAATGTTGATATTAACTTTTTTTGACAATTTTGGGGAAATTTGAGACTTGATCACGAATATCTTTTTTGTCATAAATATTTTGTTATCATATATAGAACAATAAAAGTTTATATATACAAGAGCTTTCATCTGACACCCAGAAAAAGGGGCTGGCCCCTCATATTAGGGGCCCAGAAGGGCCTAAAGTCAATTATCTGTATCTCTTTAATAAGAAATATTCTGTAATGTTTTATAGAAGAAAAATTGTTTATCTTCTCGTTAAGTATCTATACATGGTTAAAAATTGCTGATATGTTACATAATTAGGGGTTTTAAGGGGCTAGAAGTCCAATATTTTGATCATTTATATCTTAAAAGGGAGAAATATTTTGATAAGCATTATATAGGAAAAGATGCTCAAAATAATGTTTGTAATGATATGTAACAACCAAAAATTCGTAAAATGGCCCCTATAAGGAGATAAGGGGTCGGCCCCTAAAACAATCTTTTTCAAATATATCAAGAACGGTAACGAATTTCTTAACACTTAATGAACAAAATGTGTTTAGATTAAAAATACCTTTCAACTGAAACCAAGAAAAAGGGGCTGGCCCCTCAAATCAGGGGCCCAGAAGGGTCTAAAGTCAATTATCTGTATCTCTTTAATAAGAAATATTTTGTAATGTGTTATAGAAGCAAAATTGTTTATCTTCTCGTTAATTATCTATACATGATTAAAAATTGCTGATATGTTACATAATTAGGGGTTTTAAGGGGCTAGAAGTCCAATATTGTGTTCATATATATCTTAAAAAGGAGAAATATTTTGAAAAGCATCATAGAAGAAAAGATGCTCAGAATAATGTTTGTAATGATATGTAACAACCAAAAATTCGTAAAATGGCCCCTATAAGGAGATAAGGGGTCGGCCCCTAAAACAATTTTTTTCAAATATCTTAAGAACGGTAACGAATTTCTTAACACTTAATGAACAAAATGTGTTTAGATTAAAAATACCTTCCAACTGACACCAAGAAAAAGGGGCTGGCCCCTCAAATCAGGGGCCCAGAAGGGTCTAAAGTAAATTATCTGTATCTCTTTAATAAGAAATATTTTGTAATGTGTTATAGAAGCAAAATTGTTTATCTTCTCGTTATTTATCTATACATGATTAAAAAATTCTGATATGTGACATAATTAGGGGTTTTAAGGGGCTAGAAGTCCAATATTTTGATCATTTATATCTTAAAAAGGAGAAATATTTTGAAAAGCATTTTAGAAAAAAAGATGCTCAGAATAATGTTTGTAATGATATGTATCAACCAAAGTTTCGTAAAATGGCCCCTATAAGGAGATAAGGGGTCGGCCCCTAAAACAATCTTTTTCAAATATCTCAAGAAATTTAGCGAATTTCTAAACACTTAATGAACAAAATGTGTTTAGATTAAAAATACCTTTCATTTCATATCAAGAAAAAGGGGCTTGCCCCTCAAATTAGGGGCCAAAGGGTTTTTTGCAGTCTTTTATTGATATCTCTTTCGTAAGAAATATTTTGTAAAGTATTATAGAAGCAAATATGTTCATCTTTCAGTTCTTCATCCATGCGTGATAAAAAAAATAGATGTATTACATAATTAGAGATTTTAAAGGGCTAGAAGTACAATTCTTAGATCTTTATATCTTTAAAAGGACAAATATTTTGAAAAGCATTATAGAAGAGACGATACTAAGAATGATGTACTCAACAATATTTCACCAACAAAATTTCGTTAAAAAGCCCCTATAAGAAGATAGGGGTCGGCCCCTAAAAAACCCCAAAATATCTCAAAAACGGTAACGAATTTCTAATCTCTTGTTAAACAAAATGTTATTGATATTGAAATACCTTAATTTCTTTTAATATCAAGAAAAAAGGGATAACCCTTTAAATTACGGGCCAAGAGATATCTAAATGTTTCCAACGAAAGTTCTTAAACATGAATCTGAAAGAAAAAAGCTTCTGGCCTTTTCAATGAAATATCACTTTTTTCTATTTCTTTATCATGTTTACCTTATAAATAGCAAACGCTAGATCATTCATGTATCTCAACTATGAAAACCGGACGGAAGACCTCCTCGTTGCTCGCAACGAGATCGTGTCTAGTTCTTATTTTTCTTTTTTTTTTTTTTCTTCCTAGACGCGAACTTTGAGGCTTCATATCTTGCTCATTTCTGAACGGTTTTTGCTCAAATTTTCAGGGCTTATAGACTTTACGAAACACTATCTAAACCATTTCATAAATTTCAAAAATCCTCTTCCGTCAACGAGTTATTCCCCTTTTTAAAAAAATTAGGGCCTTTCGTTTCCAGACAAAGGCTCCGAGACTATGATAGCAGGGAATAGGAATCCAACGAATTTGAATAACAGAGACATTGAAGTTTTGCACATCGGTTTTTGTTTTTGGATTACTTTCTTTATTTAGAAAAAGGTAGGGGGTCAAAAAACAGGGTTCCAAAAAGTGCGAAAATTTAGACATATTTTCCTTTGTATCTTTTAAACAAAAAATATTTTGTTAAGACATGTAGAATAAAAGTTGTGCAGAATGTCAAGGACTTTCATTTGACACCAATAAAAAAGGGCTGGTCCCTAAAATTAAGGGCCAAGGGCCCTTGAAAGTTTTTGCTAAATAACTAAAAAACGGCTAGGATTTTGATATAGCTGTCGCTGGAAAAGTTGTTTGTTGGGATCCTATAAATGTCGTTACAATGTTATTTTGTTGGTGAGTTGTGTAGTATGAGTGTAAAAAGCTTTACATGTTAACATGTACCTGTGTTTATTTGGCAAGTTAACGAAAGTCATTGTGCGTACAACTGACATTAAGTTACGACAGACAGTATGCCTGTTTAAAAAGGAGGCTTTAATTCATAAGAAAAAAATATTTTTTTAGGATACATGCTTTTATGTGAGAGGTTTAAGTCATCTTCGTAAATTCTGCACAATCCTAAAAAACGAGAAACAGAAAAAGTTAAACATTCTTTTTCTTTTCTAGTAAATCACACAAACTACCGGAAAAAAATAAATCTATGTGATAGATTTTAGTTATCATGCTACGTGCATTTAAAATATATCTGGAATCAGAGCTGTGTGTGTGAACCATTACGTAAGCTATCCCTCGCTTGCGGCCGAGAAAGTCGGTCGCCATGGTCGCGGCTGGACTACCTAGCGGTCAGCGGTTATCTAATACACCGGAGTCACGTCTCTCAATTTATGAGTTCATTTAGCCGAAAACAAGAATTGTTTTAATTTTGATCACACATAGACGTTTATTCTTCTCAAATTGAACTAAATGATAGAGTGTCAAT
>WFKH01003881.1:70258609-70282354 GCA_016163765.1 Magallana hongkongensis
GCTCCATGTGTTCCATGTCTTTACTTTATAAGTTATAAACCACAAGTTGATTTTCATTCAGAGGAATTTTTGAATAAAGAATAAATAAACACTCTCAGTACATGCATTCCTCAGGGAGAGGGGGTATTTAGCCTACTCAGTTTACCGTGTCGATGATCCTAAAATCGTGTTTCATCTTTATTACACATAATTAACAATTTATATCATTCTACATTAATGAATATCGGAATAATAATGCTTCGAGTGTCATCTGATATAAGAATTATCTAATTTAAGGCATGGAAAACGTGATTCTAATTTGTAAACAAACTCTTCTTCCATTGTGTTTTCAATGCTAGGTTTTCCCGCACTCATGCGCAGTGGCGTTATAAATGGCCGATCACATTAATATTCATCAGACGTGTAGCAAAGTTTAGAGACAAATAACTAAAGACAGAACATGTTTTATGGGCCTAGAGTTTGTGAAACGTCTAATTATAAGAAGCATGATGTATATTTTTACTCAAACTCATGTCAAAAATTTTACTCCAAATACGCCACATATACCTTTAATTATAATGATTGCTATGTTAACAAAACATATAGAAGTTTCTTAACCTTAACAAGCCTCGATGCATTGAGAAAGTTATTTTACACTTACAATGATATCAAGAAATAAAATCATTTATATCCTTTTTTCAACCACATGGAGAGTCAAATTTAATTTTGTGTAGCAATATTGAACAAGCTATCGCTCTGTGTATCTAGATGACCAGTAATATGTCATCAATAAATATTATAGGTTTGAGCAGCCGTCGCACCTATGAAACGTATCAAACATTTCTTCATTTTTTATATAGTGTTTTATTATATCCGAGACGAATTTTGTCAAAGCCTGAATACCATAATACAAAGCATTTCTTTTAAAAATTCAGTTTCATTTTAACGAATAATACCAGATATCGATCAGTTTCAGGTTAATTACAATTCTTTAGGTTAAGGATTTGGCAAAAAAAGACTAAATATCATGTTAATTTAAAGTATGAAATATATACATTAAGAAAACGAGATCGTTATGATTACATGAACATGTACCAGTAAGTGTTTTCAATCCATGATCTCTCTAAATCTCTGTTAAACAAAATCGTATCTAATGTTGCTGTGTAAAGTTGTTGATCAAATGAATTTAAAAACCAAACATACTCTTTCCAGATTTATTGTATCTTTAAAGTTTGGACAATGGACCATGAATACAACCTCCAGGATATCACACGGTGTCATTTTTGTACCTACTCCTGCCCTTCTCTATACTGGGACGTTTGTAGCAAAAATCTGTGTAAAGCCTGTGAAATGATACACCTTTCAGAGGAAGAAAACAAAGAACATGAAATACTGCCATTGAAATTGAAAGGAACAACTCCTAAAAATAAGACACATTCCTCGTTATTTTGTACACGTTATTGCAGACAATGTTGTTCTACTATTTGTTAGTTTAAGTTGGTAAGATTAACATGAAATCTACTTGTGTATTGTTTTTGCAGAAAGTTATGTATAAACAAAGGTTTAAATGTATAAACTAAAGTGTTCAACTGTGAAGTGTATTTTTAGCAATGTGATAGAATGTTGGCCGAGTGCTATGACAAGAAATGTGTACATACATTTTTATTTACATTCCGCATATATTTTGCATGTAAAGCTACTGCAGATATAGCACAATAACACAGACAAGGTACTAAAAGGTTAAATTACGAGTTTTAATTGTGACGTCACAAACGTTGAACGCCGATAAATACAACGTCACAAGCGAAAATCAAAGATCACGCTTGTGGCTGTTTCTGTGGCTCTTCCATTAATTTGAACTTACCCAAAGGATAATACAGTAATTTTCAGGTATAATTCACATTTGCATACAATGCAAGAAGGTAAAAGAAATGTAAATATAAGCATTAAATCCTTTTTTTTTTTTGAAAGATATAGTCTCATAACTGCAACGGTGTGTGCAAACAAATTTTCATAACGCGCTAACGCGCGTTATTCAATTTGTATGCACACACCAGTTATGAGACTATATCTTTCAAAAAATAAGGATTCAATGCTTAAAAAGATACAAGTATCATAGTAGCATATTTCTATTGTATGATAATATAGAAAAGTAAGGTTTCATTGTTTGCATGCAGTATTTTTTGCACTCTACCATAGGCATACATATATGGTCATTCATGTAGAATTGTGTGATTTTCTAATAGGACGAATTTCATTATATTTGCTAAATTACTAGAGCATAAGTGAAAATATTGTTTACTATAACACAGGGCATCTATTAACTAGAGTGATGTTTGTTTGTCATATGCTGAAGGTGATTTGTTTATTTGTTTATATCATCAAAACTTACATATTTATTTTTTTTTTTTTTTTTGTAGTTTCAGTTAATCACATCACATCACATCAGCCTTTTGTAAGTTTTATGGTCGATAAAACGACCTTGTTAGCAAAAACATTCTTCCACTGGGTCGCATGCTGACTGCCGTTTTTCATACTTATTGTCAGACCATAATTAATCACCTAATTGTCTACGGATTTTTCCGTTTTCCCGATTACGACAAAGAGCACATGGCGGGTATGACAGATCAGCAGAGGATGCTCACTCCTCCATGGCACCTAGATCTAATTTTTTTAGAGGTCCGTGTTCACTTTGCTCCTGTTTTGTAATTTTCCTTTCGACTTTTGATTTTGAACACTGTTCGTTATCACCACTTGTCATCAGATCACATCATGTTACATCAGTTGCCTCTTCAATTGATCGTATTCAGTACATGCTATAAAGCGCTGTTAACAAACATTGTGTCTGATAAAACATTATAAGGTAAGGTTTGCGGCTTGCATTTTTTAGGTATTGTACCAAAGTTACATACCATTTTGTTCACTACACTAAAGTCTTTTTATTCATGAAATTCAAATGATATTGCCTGTCCCGTTTTGTAACTACAAAAGTGCAAAGTTCATGATTTCCAATTTTCATGTTGATGAAATGTAAACAATTTAGTGAAAAAATGTACATTTTATATGTCACTATTTTGGGGCTTATTTATGCTTAAAATGTTTGAAAATAATGTCACTATTTATATCATGATTCATTTTTATTTATTTCTAATGAACTATATAAAAATAGAATAAAATACAACAAAATTTGACGTCTAAGCTGAAATAAAAGTTAGTTGGTGTTACGTCACAATGAAAATGTGTGAGTTATCTACCTGTGACCGCACACGTTACCTTAATTGGTAGTAGACACAACTCAGGTATTTTTGGTTTTTTGTTTTATTCCATAGAAAATAAAGATTGAAAAGATCGGTTTTAATGGTAACTTGAAGAAAGAATACAAAACAAAAGTACGGACCAGACACGTATATAGACTACTCGAATCTGTCCCTTTAACGCAAAATCCATGTAGTCATCTTAAACGGAAATAACTATAACTATTACATAACAACGTAACTTAATATCAAGTGATTCAACTCAATATCGTCGTGAATTTATATATGCTACGTGATACTGATAAAAATACATTAGATATCATTTTCATTAAAGCAAATGTCAGTCATAATCTAAAAGTCTGCTCACCAAGGAGCTAGCAAAAAGGTAAAAAAATAGACAGTCATTAAATTCAGGTCTGGACTACAAAGATGCGTCAGTCGAGACAAAAAAGGACACCCTGTAGCTCGTTGCAAGATTTCCACAAAATATTTATCATAACACCGTTCTCTGCCACTCCTTTCCATAAAAAAGCAAAGTCTATAAACAAAATATAAGCGTGTTTCTAAATATTTTCTTATTATCTAGTATCCGTGATTTTAGACTTTTTGAATGAATATCTAACCCTATTATGAGACCTTTTATTATCCTTTTATTATCTACCATCGTAAACCCTTCAAATCCACCTTTTAAAAAATCCCTTTAACAAGCTTGTTAAAAATGTTAATATTTACACAATTCGACAGTCAGACACAAAAAGACTTAAAAAACACGCGGGAGTTTAAATGCATGATACTAGGTCGAAAAACTTAAGGAAACCATAATGTTTAGATTTTTTATGGAACATGAGGGTCTATAAAAAAAAACCCAGAATAAAACTTTACTATATTTGGTATTCATTTTTTATTCTCATCTATTTTTTATTATAGGCATTCCAAAACGTAACAAAATAAATCAAATCAAGAAAATAGAATACGACCCCTACTCCCTTCGTGAACACCGCCTATACAGTGTTCAGTTGAAAAATGCGTAACATAAAGTCTCGGTGTTCTTAGAACCTTTACAAAAATCCCACTATTGCAATCAGGTAAGGGGTTTACGATTCTGTATTTTGCAAAATAACTTCTTAAATTCAACGCATATTTTAAAGTAGTCTTAATCAGGTCGTCGACACGATGACTGTGTAATCTGCAACTTTCGGTTTATAATAAACTGGGTATAGTCCACTAATGCATTTTCCAAAGGCGGTAATTTTAACGTTAGGGTTCATATCTCCGGCCCTAATTTACGTTCAGGAACGAGGGACCTCTTGAATGAAAGCTCATCAAATTGTCTCTCTCCTGTTAAAATATCGTGATGTGAAGTCAGATTCGTTTTACGGCAAAATGCATCTGTATTGAAAAACTCTGAAAATGAGTGTAAAAGTAAGGAATTTCAAAGTTTTGGAATGGGTGTACATCAAACAATTTTAATTCTTTCCTTCAAATGATAATTCAATTTTGACACTTGCTTTTAAAATTGCAAATCCTCTTTTCTGACATGTGTTGAGCATTCTGATTTAAAATATCACAATAAATGTACTGTGGTTTCATCAATATTCGTTGAATACCAATTTTCGTGGATTTCGTTGTTAACTTGATCCACGAAATTAAATGTTCATTGAAGTGCAATTTCTATTATCATTTTGTATTGATAGGGTCATTAGCCACACATTTACGTATCCTTGAAACTGTGATTTTCACTTAATCCACGAAAATTGATACCCTTGAATATTAATGAAACCACAGTATATACACTCTGCAAGTAATGGAACTATTTTGCTTAAAGGCACTACTTTGTTGTCCTACCGATTCTAAAAATCGTTAGAGGGATATATCCAACTGCATTGCTCCAAATACCAAATTTAGGGGGAATATCTGGTGTCTATTACAATGTACGAATATGACAATTAACATTGACTCTCTTTTTTTCTTGTATATCAGATATAAAGTCTATATCAATTCTATTCTAAACAGTGAATAATTGAAAAATATGTGAACGAGAAGAAAATGAAAACAGTACATGTAAATAAGACATAATGTGCTTCAGCAACATTGGTACCCTTTACAACCCGTAGTTACATTGGTTTTTATTTTAAAGAGAAAAATGTAAATTAAAATCCTTTTGAAAAACATTTTTTTCCCGAAATTACTATTAAAAGTTGAATGGGTGTTTTTCTTTTGATAGGATATCTTTATGAATACGCTCTCAAATACAAATACTATATTTGAGGTAAAATAAGTGTTGAGTTTACATTGTCACCTATATTTCGAAGTTGTTATCAGTGAAAAATAACAAAAGTGCGTACGCATCTTCAGCTATAACGACTTTAACAAGCACACCTTTAGCTCAAAACTGAAAATGGTATGTAGTGGCCTTACAAATAGCTTTTACTGCATGAGGTCAAATCGGACACAGGGGATGGGATAATGACTTCCCTATAGCAATTTTGTTATAATAGTGAGGGAACTTCAAAGCCTGTTTAGCTCCTCTGAACCGAAGGTTCAAGTGAGCTTTTCTGATCACACGTTTTCCGTCGTCCGTCTGTACACTTTTCACACCTTTTACTTCTCCATAACACCTAAGCCAAATTTAACCAAACTTGGTACAGATCATTCTTATGGGAAGGGAATTGTTAATTGCTAAAATTAAAGGCAAAAGCCTTTTTAAAAGGGAGATAATTGCGAAACAGTGAAAATAAGGAAATTATCTTTAACAATCTTCTTCTCAAGAACCACTGCACCAGAAATGCTAAAATTTACACCAAAGCTTGTATATATGGTGAAAATTTTAGCTTGTTAAAATCGTGACCCTCGGACTAAAACTGGGGTTCAAATTTTAACATAAAAATATATAGGAAAAATGTTTGAAAATCTTCTTCTCAAGAACTACAATGCTACAATTTGTGAGATTACTATGCAAGCATCCTCAAAAAATTGTTGATTCTAGATTATTAAAATTCTGACCCCTGAACTTATGCTAGGACCATAAGAGGGATTAAAATTAGAACATAAAAATATTTAGAGAAAAAGTTTAGGAATCTTCTTATCAAGAACTACAATGCTACAATTTTTGACATTGCTATGCAAACATCCTCAGATAATGTAGATTCTTAATTGTTAAAATCGTGACCCCCGAATTAATACTGAAGCCCTTAGAGGAATTCAAAATTTAGCATAAAAATATATGGGGAAAATGTTTAAAAATCATCTGAAGAACTACAATGCTACAATTTGTGAGATTACTTTGTAAGCTACCTTAAGTAATGTAGGTTCTTAATTGGTAAAATAGTGACCTAATGACTAATACCAGGACCCCAAGAGGGGTTCAAAGTAAAACGTAGAACTATATGGGAATCATTTTTAAAAACTGCAATAAAATGATTTAAGGAACTTTTTTTCGGGTGAGCGATGTGGCCTATGGGCTATCCACTTTACAATGTCCTCTTTTGTGTAACTGAAACTGACACAAATCCCTATACATGACCTGATGGTATCCAAACATCTAAGGAATTGGGAGATGGAAATGATAGATCTCTGGGTTTTGTCTCTGTTTCTGGTTATCGCTAACATAAGCGAGTTTAGTTAAGATAGGTTGATTACGAACTACGGAAGGTTGGATTTTGTTTGCTGAACATTATCATTAAGAAAGTAAAACGCCATTTTATTGCAGCAAAGCTCTTTTGTTTTAAAACAGTTACGTCATTTACAGTGATTAAAATGCTTAAATTGCGTGTCATGGATGACATTATTGTTAGACTTCCATCATATTTCAATAACGAAATATATCAGCAACTTACTGGACAATATGACAAACATGAATGACATCATTTTAAGTTATTGTTTGTTCGCTCTATGGTGCGTAATGATCAGGATCACATTAACAAAAAATAGAATTAAATTAAAAAAAAAAATAAGGGATTGTCTTGATTTTCTGTTCAGTACTCTCGTAGACACCGATGACTGGATAAACTTATTGTTGGACACAAGCTTAAAAGGGGCTCTATTTTACATCAAAGCCTACCTAAAATCTTTAGATAACAATTCCATTCACGTATTATTTCTTCATGATATATGATAGAAATATGTTGAGAAGAAATAAGAAAGATTGATAAGTAGCCGGATTACGGGAGACAACTCTCACTAATTATAGGTAGTCGTTTCTATACATCGCGGCCGGTCTACAGAATAGACAGGATCCAGATTGCACAACATTTATTAAACATACAATAATATAAAATTTAAAAAAATGACAATAACAAACTGTCAACAATCTCAAAAATCCGTAAAGCAAAATATAAATTCAAAAAAGAGTAACACGGACCTCTAACAAGATAGAGATTGGATCTGTTGCCTAGGAGATGTATGCATACCGTGCCGACCGGCGAACCCGCCGTGTACTCATTGTCAAGATCATGAAAAACGGAAGAAACCGTAGTCAGTCCGGTGTATAAATAATGGTCTAACAAGTATGAAAAACTTCTGTCAGCATGTGTCCTAATGTAACATTGTACTTGCTGAAAAGGTCATTGTTTCGACCATAGAACTTGCGTAAAGATGATTTTAATCGAGGTTCTTGATATTTTTGTTCTAACAACTTGTGTGTTAATAGCTTGCCTCGTTTAAGAAATGTTTCGTATGTAGATCATGCTCTTGGATAACGAATAAGCTGAGAGACATAAATCCTATAAGCAGGTGATGATGGTATATTGCTACATAAGTAAGGGAAGTTAACGATGGAACAATTAAAATCATCACGTTTATCATATAGTTTTGGTATTAGGTTACCATTAACGTCTTTTTCTAGTAAAATATCCAAATATGAAACAGATGTCTCAAAATCTGTGGTATATTTTATTTCAAGCTCACTGGGATATATTTAGTTAACATAATAGTGAAAGTAACAGTTGTTAATGGATAAAACATCATCAATATACCTAGATATCGAGTTGAGGGCCGCAGTAAGTCTTTTATTCTTTTCTTGCACAAGCTTTTGAATACATTCTGCTTCATATGAATATAAAAATAGGTCAGCCAATAGAGAAGCACAATGATTTTTGGAAGACCCGATCTCCAAAAACTACATATATGTTGTCTATCAGAAATTCAAGCATCTTTTTAATGTCAAGTTCAGAGTATTTGTGTGTGCAATCAGAATGTTTATAACAAAATAATTTCGTATATTTCCAATGACAAGGTAATAAAATTTAAGAGTTTCATTTTTATTGAAGAAACAACTGTCGATGATATTAAAATGCCTAGATTTTAATTTGTCACGGGGAATGAGAAATTGTACGTTTTGATGTTATTGATTTTGGTAAGATTTTGTGACCTCAAAGTTTCTAATAATTCTTTAGAGTTTTTAAATATCCACATATGATTTACACCGCTTGTGGAGTATATTGTTGTACAGTACTCTTAAAGTTTCTCCTTCACTACTGTAAGAATATTAGTAAGGAGTTGTAATAGGACGGGTCAGGTCAGAATCACACTCTGAATATGTTTACCGTTTCCTATGTTGTTTTAATTAATTTCCCAGGTTCTTTATTATATGAGAATCTGTTTGGTCTTATTTTTAAGTTCAATAATGTATATTTCACCTTTGACACATTTAAACACACTGCAATGAAAAACACCAGCTTCAACAAACAACAATATTTATTCACGATTTTATAGAAAATAACAAAAACAAAATAATGATAACAATTGTAAATTCCTGACGAGTATTAAAAAAATATGAGAACACCCTATCAAAAATCCCTATCAAAAATCTTTATCAAAAACCACGATAAAATCATCATCAAAATCACCCCCATCCTAGTGTAAGGGAACGCTAGCCCATCTAGCCGGGGGAAAGGCCTAGGGTGAAATACAAAAATCCCTTTTAAAACCTAACACTTATCTTTTAGTTTAAGGGCAAAACATAATTTAACAGGAGCAAATGACGACGACAAAATGATCAAACTATTTTCATAACGGGTGCAACCTGTTAAATATCTAATAAACTATGTTAGAGAAGTGAGAAACACAGCAAATTAATGCTTAACAACTCCCCAAGAAACTACGAATTCCAGGGCTTTATATAGCAAACCATGACAATAGAAAAATATAACGTCAAATCTAGTGAATAGAATGTAAGTGTATGACCTTTGACTGTATTAAGCACCACCCGAAAAAGGTTACTTCCGGTATATTAACCAATAGAAAAGTATAAACAAAAGCTGAATATTTCCTATGATGATCGAACACGTGTGGGGGTTTATAATCGATCGATCGAACCTATTTATAGTATCAACGGAAGTAAGTATATAAACTAGAAACTTCTAAATCTTATGGTAAAAAAAAAAATAGGGGCAAATAGAGTCTAAATAATGTGAATTTAACCCATTCCTGCTACACCCCCTCCTGCTTAAGAATAAATAATTTATATATATATATATATATATATATATGTGTGTGTGTGTGTGTGTGTGTGTGTGTGTGATTGATAACTTTTTGCGGAACAACTGAAATAAATGACATATTGAAAATTTGTTCAGTGTCATGGGCACAACCGATAGTAAAAACCACCCACTGGGCTGACACGTTGCATTTCTATGTACTTTTTATATCGTGTATAGAGTAATTGTTTTACAATAACAAATTTTATTATGCTACGCAAAACCTTTTAAAACAAGTTTGATATAATTTTATTAAATAAAAAGTTTTTTTTTTTTTAGATAGAGTTTTCTATAAAAAATTCATTTTACCATGGATCGCCCATATTGTTTCCAGGACGTGGTACGGTGTCATCTTTGTGATACCCCGCACCCATCTTTGCACTGTGACATATGTGGACAATATCTGTGTGAAACCTGTAAGGAAGAACACCTAACAGATATATACAAAGAACACGAAGTGCTGCCATTCATAGGTCGGGAATGTTCTCCTAAATGTAAAAAGCATTCCTCAAAAATATGTGAACGTTACTGTGTACAATGTGCCATTCCTGTCTGTGTGGAATGTGTCTCTTCTAAAGAGCACAGAAGACATGAGTTCCTAAATAAAAATGATTTCTTACGCAGAGAATTACAAGAACTTGAGAACGAAATATATCCAGACAATCAAGAAATTGCATGCAACATTTCAGAGGAAATAGCCGAACTGAAGAAAATTTACCAGAAATTGACAACAGCAATCGACAATCACGAAGAGGACTTACACAGGGAAATAGACACCGTTGTCATAAAACTTAAATCGAATCTTAATGAAATGGAATCTCAATGTATAGCTAAATTGAAAAGTCAGGAAATTGAAATCACACAGAAAATATCTAGAATCAAGCAGATAATTAATTATTTAAAGAATTTAATAAAATTAAATGATGACAGCCGTGTCTCTGCTTACAATTCAAGAAATGCTGAATTCAGAAGAGTACCTCCTAAACTTATTATTTCGTCACCAAAATTTACCCCGAAGAAGATCAAGAAAGAACAGATTTTTCAGCAGTTTGGTTCTCTGTCAGCGTTTTCAATTAAAGAAGAAAAACGTACCTGTAAACAGTTTGGTTCCCTGTCTATTAAAACGAAAGAACATGGTACCAAATTGGATTCTCCAGGTGCTTATTCCTCTGTCGTATCAAGACCGCTTATTGCCGTTTCAGGAATCATCGGTGAGATAAAAACTAAATATGGACTCTATAATGAATTACGCAGTGTGTCATGTCTGAATGATGAAAATATTTGGACATGTGGTAATAACAACATACTGGAACTGTACAACCTTCAAGGGGAGCTAGTTAAGTCAATCGAAACAAAGTCTGGAAAGAAACCAAAAGACATAGCAGTGACTAGAGGTGGGGATCTCATTTACACTGATGACAACGATAGGACTGTGAACTTTGTAAAGAATACACAAATAGAGGCAATAATCAGACTTCGGGATTGGATGCCTACCAATATCTGCTGTACTGTCTCTGGTGACCTCCTTGTTGTCATGGTCAGTGATCATGATAATCAAACAAGAGTTGTGCGTTACTCTTGCTCCACAGAAAAACAAATTATTCAATATAATGAAAAAGGACAGCTTCTCTATACATCGTATGGTGATAAATTTATCAGCGAGAATCGGAACAAAGATATTTGTGTATCTGACTGCTCCGCCCAAGCAATAGTGGTTGTTAGCCAGGAAGGGACATTCCGTTTTACTTACTCTGGCCCTCCCTCTACTTCGAAGGAATCATTCAAACCACACGGCATCGCGACCGACAGCTTGAGCAGAATCCTGGTAGCAGACTCTGGCACTATCCGCACTATCCATATCCTCGATCAAGGCGGACAGTTTCTCTGCTTTATTAATAATTGTCATTTGAACTGGCCATGTGGTTTGTGTGTGGACACAAAAGACAACCTTTTTGTAGCTGAGTCTCTCCATGGTAAAGTGAAAAAAATCCAATATAACCTATAATCAAACTGTTTTGTATAGTTACCATAAAATACATGAACTCAAACCAAATGTTCATTACATGCATATTTTATGCTACAAAAACAAAAGCATTTTTCATTTTTAATACAGAAAAAAGTTGCTGCTTGCTTAATGGACACTCAAGTAACGCATTCATACTTAATTTTGTGCAATCACATTAGATAAAGGTATCTGATTAACAGCATAATGTAGGATGTGAAACATAATCTTGTTGTTTTATGTTGCAGACATTTCCTTTTTTAGCATTAGATTGTTATCCTTATAACAAATGTGTATTGTAAAGAGTGTAATTTGTATAACCCTGTTGGTACTTATATAAGGTCCAGGAAATTATTTGAGGCCATTCATAAAAGCTATATGACCTCTAATAAGTGTATGTCTAAAAGATGTTTAATATCAAATGATATAAATATTAAATCAGTTAAAATGATTTATTTCACAATGATTGGTCTGCAATTTTAGGTAGTATTAAACCCGACGGTTCAACTTGTATTTTTTTCTTTTTCTAAATTAAACGATGATATACAATTTTATTACATACTTAGTAATAAATGCAGGTTTTTTGCATATGTGATACAGATGACATCACAAAACTAGTATCGGTCTCCGGGGCTGGTTGTAAATAATTTGATACGACTAATCGGAACGCTTGTTTCGGAGCTGGTTCAAAGGCGAATGAATCATTACCAAGAGAGAAAATCGCGTCGGGAAATAATTATTTTTATTATACCTCTGTGAATATTTTCTATGTAAAATTACAACTAATAAACATGCTATTCTATCTAACCGTGAAATAGTTTCCGTGCTATCTGCCCATGGTGAAGAGTCATCGAAACTATTCAACGGCGGCATTCGATTTCCCTCCTTTTTAAACTCGGAACATCTCTGACGTAATCCAATCGCTGCATTAAATTCAAAGTGCGATAACTCTAATTTGTTTATCATCAAGAAATTTTGCAAAGGCGACAAATAAAGTTTTCTTCGGTATAATAAAATACCTATTTACTGACTATTCGAACGATAGCAAGTTTATATCGGAGACCGATTCTAAGGCGGATACGTATACGGATCACACCACTTGCAGAACTCCTCTGCCTTTTTTTTTTTCGTTTCGGCATTTGTGCATGTTTACAGACGAAAAATAAAACATTTGTTACAGTAGACATTTTTAAGTTCAGTTGAAAACTTCAAATGCTAGCCTAGCAAATGTTTTGGTGCAGTTAACTTTAAAAAACTGAGAAAATTCCTCTCCTGTAGCTACATGTTTCTTAAAATAGATAGATCTCATATTTTTATTTAATACATGTACAGACTACTTTCAGATAATATTTAAAATCAATTTGTTTCAGTTGAATTTTTAAATATTTTTACTAAGTATGTAATAGATATAATAATTGATACCCTTTTCCATATCACAGCTAGTATCAGCCCGAGACTCCAATATCAACCCTTCGGCCCTCGGGTTGATATTGGAGTCTCGGGGTGATACTAGCTGTGATATGGAAAAGGGTATGTATTATTCTCTATTTATAAAGAGAAATGCGTACAGTACAATTTAGCCCAGAGCTTTCGAATTTTTTAGGGTGCCGATGAAAACGGTGATACACTGATAAAAGAGAAAAATTAGTTGAAAACTTTTTTTTCGGACTGCCTTGTACTTCAAACAAAGTTGAGCAATTGGTAATTACTATTTATTAAGATAGGTGTTTGGTGATTTTGTACTTTTTCAATAAGACAAATGATGATTGTGACTATCACTGATATTGATAAAATGACATGGCAATAGAATCTATCCTGGACTTGGTATGTACAAATTATTCAATGCATAGTGGTAGTTCAAATTTACCGTCTGATAAATACAACGAATATATCAGAAAAGAATTGTGAGTGTGTAAATAGATATTTACCTCTTCACATTTGTCTATCATTGTTCTAGGATAAGCGTCGTGTTTTTACATTTGAGTCACAAATGTAGTAAACATGTCTATTTAGATGACTATTTTTCTAAATTGCTGGCATATAAAGAGTATCTATTCCTTTTCTCTTAAAGCCATGTTGCTGTAAGTAACATCTTTTTCTTTTATTCATTGTCACAGTTTGAGATATAATATTAATATTTTTCACCTGCATATGTTTGTTTGCTTATGCAAATTACCCTATGAAGTTTAAAGGGCCATGGTCACAATTTAATTTTTAAATTTACTTTTTTAATTTTTTAAAAATGATTACAAAACTTTACTCAGATTGAAAGCCAAACTTGTACCGTCATTTGTCAAGCTAACGCAAGAAACAGAGCTCTTTTTTTGTAATGTAAACAAAGTTCGAGCCATGTTTTTGTTTTAAATATGTTTATATGCTTGTAAATGTCTTTTATATTTTAAAACCTTAAAGATTGATAATATACTTCTCATGGATACATTTTAGATTTTCAAAATGGCCATTTTCTGATAACGTTAGAAGATAAATGTTTTTTTTCTGTTATTACATCTGGAGTGACTAACAAATTAATTTTTTGCCATTAAAATGTTTCATTTGTCAAATACTACTAATTTTTTTCTTCATAAAATTCTAGGAAAATTCAAATTTTCTTATACTTTAACTTTATATGATTTTAAATGTAAAATCAATCCTTTATCATATTATGTTAGGAAAATTAAAATTATTTACATGTACTGTACATGGAATCAAACTGCTTGGATGCTTACACTCACTTATTAAAATAAAAAAATAGTTTCACAATATTGTCTATTTTTTCGATTTTAGGTGAGACAGATCTAGACATTTTTTTTAGATAGTTCTATCTAAGATAATATTTCATTATTTTGTCTACACATTTCAATAACCAATGACACATTATTTTGATAAGGCTTGATGAGAATATGCCTGTCCACTTTTCTATTGGGAAAAATTGTGTAATGTCTTGTAAATGAGTACTTAGCAATCTTTTTAAGTAAACGTTACTCTGAATAAAAGGTTGATTCTATCATTAAATCGAAAATCGCCAGTTTTCCTTATTACTAAGAGAACTTGAATTATGCGGGTTGGGTTGTAATATATGTTAATATATATGTTAATATTACCTTTTCAGTATCTCTTAACATAAAATAACATTCACTTTGCAAAGTAAATCAAGAAATAGCTTAGATGAAACAATAGTATGTGGCTAGTCAGACATGGACAAACGAGACATTTCTCCAATTCAGATGTATTTTCACTAGAAAAAAATGAATAAAGCGTCAAAGAAACGGCCTCAAACTTCTGGATTTTTTTTCTGAAGTTTTTGCGGTACATGAAATATCAGCTCACAGACATATGGACAAACTTGTAAATCAACACCAGTCTATTGTTTTTGTAAATGATTACATGAAAAAAAACCCAATTTATTTCACTTATGCACTTTTCTTTTTTACTATTATTTTTTTTATAATTCGTAATGTTAAAAGACACGCTCCCTAAGAAAAAAGCTGCATTGCATATACAAAACGTCTGGCCTATGTAGACGTACCTGCAGGTCTGTAGCTGCCGGTCTGAAAAAATTCGGATGGCGACCTGCATGGGAGCTTCAGTACCTCCCATAGTAAAAACCTGCAATTTAAGGCGCACAAAAAATTGTGCTAGTTTTGGACTGATTATTCTTATTTCCAAACACATTTTGTACAAATATTTGATTCCAAAAAATTTCTCTGACATTTTACAACAGATATCGTCACTTCACTTGCCTCTGGTATTCTTTTAAACACCATCACCAGCCCCGTAAAGTGGTGCAGTTTGTTTACATGTGAAGATGGCGACTCGCGATCTCGACGTAAATTTATATCCTTCATTTTTCGAGGTCGGTTAGCATGTTTAAGAGAAAGTCTGAGGCAAGTAAGGTGAAGATATCAGTAGTAAATTGCCTGAAAAATTTAATGGTACTAATTGGTTTCACGGAATTTGTGTGGAAATAAGGTTAATCAGTCCAAAACTAGCGCAATTTTTTGTGCGCCAGAAATTGCAGTTTTTACTATGGGAGGCACTGTTGCTCCCAGGTCGTCCATCCGAATTTTTTCAGACCGGGAGCTACAGACCAGCAGCTAATGTAGACGTTCATAATAGCTCCGCAGAAACGCACAGCTAGCTTTTATTTTAATATCGTATAAGCGACCGCGTTCAGAGGCTGGCAATCTGCTATCAGCAAACAGGGAGAATATTTTCACAGAGAAATAGACAACATAATCAAGAAACTGAAATCAGGGCTGCGTTTTACAACAGAACTTACGACTTACGACCAAATTAATGAATGCTAATTAAAAACAAACTAATCAATGTTTCATTATCATGGCTGTAAAATATTATCATGGACATCAGAGAAGTTGTATAAATATGGTTCTGTCTAAGTTTCGTTCTTTAAATATCATTCCATGAGACTGACAATATTTACGACTCTGTCGTAAGTTCTTTTGTAAAACGCAGCCCAGATCTTGATGAAATGGACTACAAACAACTGACCGTCCTAAATAAACATGAAGAGGAAATAAAACGAATCATTTCTGAAATTTCAAACATCATTGCTAATCTGAAGACAGTATTGGACTCCAATGATGTCAGCCCTGTCTCTGCCTACAAATACAGGAATGCTGAATTCAGAAGACTGCTTCCTAAACTCACTTTTTCCTTACCAAATCTCACCCCTACGATTATCAACAAAGAACAGCTCTATCAACAGTTTGGTTCTCTGTCAGGGTTTTCTATCAAAACAGAAGAACATGGCTACACAATGGATTGTTTAGGTGCCGAGTCCTCTCCCCCGGACAGACCGCTTATTGATGTACCACGGATCATCACAAAGATAAACACCGAGTGTAGAGGTTCTAAACTACGCTGTGTGTCCTCTCTAAGTGGTGAGGATATATGGATGTGTGGTTATGACAAAATTATGAGACTCTACAACCTCTGGGGGGAACTAATGAAAGCAATCCAAACCAAGTCAGGGAACAATCCATGGGACATAGCAGTGACAAGGAGTTGGGATCTACTTTATACTGATTACAGTGATAGAACTGTGAACATCGTGAAGAATACACAGATAAAGGCAGTGATCACACTACGGGGTTAAATACCACTCAGTATTTGTAGTACCTTCTCTGGTGACTTCCTGGTTGTTATGAACAGTAATGATGATAAACAAACAAAAGTTGTCCGTTACTTTGGCTCCAAAAAAAAGCAAAGTATTCAGTACGATGACCAAAAACTACCTCTGTATTCATCTGGTGTCTATAAATACATCAATGAGAACAGAAACCTAGATATCTGTGTGTCAGACTGTACCGCTGGTGCAGTTGTGGTGGTTAATCAAGCCGGTTTATCTACACTGGTTCACTCTCTACTACCAAGTGCTCATTTAATCCGCATGGTATCACAACAGACAGCCAGAGTCGGATACTGACGGCAGACTGTAACCTAAAAAATGCTGTATCAACATCCGGGATCAAAACGGACAGTTCCTCCGCTACATTGACAACTGTTATTTACAGTTTCCATACGGTGTATGTGTAGATACCCGAGACAACCTCTTTGTGGCCGAGTTCATCAGAGGTAACATAAAGAAAATTCTGTACTGCATGTAAATTAACTGTGTATTTTCCATGTAATCAAAGAATGTATATTATAAGTCAGTGAACATGTGATTTTTTTTGTATTAAATGTAAATAATTTATGTACTTGTATTTGTATATAATATACCGATTGATAAAAATAAACAATGTAAGACATACTTGTTTTAATTTACATTGCTTGCTGCAACATTTAAATCATTTCTTTTTAGAAGCAGGTATTTTTTCTTCCTGCATATATTTGATAGAATGGAAATTCATCGATATCTACTCTGACAAATAAATGTTTTAAGTGTTAAGTGACTATAGATCTGTATTTAAAATATTATAACTCAATAATATGAAATAGGAGAGGGTTAAATACATATATTGTACTGACTACCATCATAGTATGATAAATTGTTGTTAATGCACATCTTTATTCAGGTAACTCAATCACTGAAAAGTGCTAATATGGTAATGTGTTATGATGTGATTAACTGAAAATACAAAGAAAAAATACATAAGTTTTTATGCTATAAATAATAAACAAATCGCACTCAGCATATGACAAATAAATATCGCTCTAGTAAATAGATACTCTGTGTTTTTGTATAAAATATTTTACCTTTGGTCTAGTAAATTAGCAAATACTGAGTAAAATGAAACTCGTATTGATAGTTAATCACACAATTCTAAATGAATGAATATAAATGCATGACATTGTTAGAGTGCACAAATAATCACACGCAAACAATGAACCTTTAACTACCGATCTTACCATATAATATAAACATGCTAATTAAATACATGTATCTTTGAATTTATGTACACATTTTTAGTCACAGCAGTCGTGCCAACATTCTAACATTTTACTTAAAGTACATCTTCACAGTTAACACTTTTTGTTTATACATTACTTTCTGCACAAAAACAATACACAGTCAAGTAGATTTCATGTTAAAGTTACCAACTTAAAAGTTTTCTCTCGTAGAAACAAACATAGCGATACATAGTCAGCACAGTGACTAGGAGAAATCCAAACAGCTCGTCAACAAAACGGTTCGATAAGAACATCGGATTCGGAAATCAGGAAAATTCTAAAATTCAAAATCAATCCGGAAATATTTTGTAGAATGTTCAATTGGCTATAAAATATATCAATAAGATGTAGAAGTTTCATAATATGTTGATTTTGTTTATGAATAGATAGAATTGCATGACTATTCGCGTTACTTGATTATTTTGCAAACACCATTGCAGTTATCTATAATCACGCAAAGAAACAGACTATAAAGAGTTTTAAGATAAAAATTTTTTCCATCGCTGTAAGGGTTGTTCTGGTTGATGTTTTATCAAAAAAAATATTAAGCAACAAAATTTAAAAAATAAACAAAAACAAACAAACAAACACACACACAAACACGATTAAAATTGAAAAGGTCAATTATTATTTAATGACGTTTCAACAGTTTTATTATAAATGATAATTAATGGAAATAACAATGTACCGCTATTACAATATGATAAAGCAGCTTTCGCATATCATTTAATTGGATATAATACAGAAATGTGATTGACAAACATTGTGTTTAATGTTTCTGTTAATGAACCCAATTCAGGTATTTTTATTTTGTGTAAAAATTTAAAGAAATAGTACCGATTCGCTGTAAAGGTTGTATTTAACTGGTTACTTGGTAGAAAAAGGGAGTAATCTGAAAGAGAAAAAATCCTTTATTATTTATTTTACATAGCAACGTTGATAAATTATATCAAGTAATTTTATGTAAATCATAACAACATCGTCGTTAATTTATATCTGATGTGATACTAATAAAATAAATTCGTTAACATTTTCCTAAAAAAAAAGAAAAATAAGTCGACCGTTGACTCTGTCTTCGAGGCAAAGATGTAGTACCGTGTCACCTCTGCGGGAGCACACTCTAGAATTTGTACTGTGACGTCTGTCTATTTATCCTACATATAAAGAAATTGCAAATAAACCATAAGCCAACATGCAATTATCTGAATTTAAACCTACAAAAACAGTCACCGGCAATTAACATGGATATGACTTCACAGAAAAAGACGAAAATATCTGAACATATTTTGAAAAAATGAACTTTTACACCTGTCTTCAACAACACATAAAAAAAATGTGAAAATGTGTGTTTTTGGGGACGGGGTATTGTTTAGAAAATGAAAGATTGCAGGGAAAGAAATAAAATGGGCAACAGTAGAAAAGTTCAACAGTTTAGTCTTGATCTAAACGTTTGATCATCTAGGATATAGAAAAAAGCAACATAAAGGAGGCATTAAACTGGTCTGGTCTAAAATGAGACGTCGGTCGATACATAACAGGACGCACTATATATAGCTTCATCATACGATTTCTTCAAAATTAATAACCCTATGCAGTAATGTAGAGCTGCTTGTATTTCAATATCACTTGATATTCATGACGAGTTACAGAAAAAAGTATTTGCTACATACTTCTGATATCCGAAAATTTCCAGAAAAAAGTATTTGCTACATACTTCTGATATCCGAAAATTTCCGTGGACATATGCTTTTTATATGCCCAGCATGGAGGCAGAGGTAAGGACGGATCTATCAGTTAAAAAAAGTTGCGTGCATATTAAGAATACCTTTAATGTTGCTTTAGACCCGAATACAAAAAATATTTTATTTTAATAAATAACTTTTGCAAACATGCCGTATACATCAAAACATTTGAAGAGGAAATGATTTATATCAAAGTACGTAAAGACTTTCAATGATGTAAGTAAAAGTTATAAGCTTGATATTGCTTATGTGATGATGCACTTTATCTAAGTATTTAAAACATAATTTCTACTTTATATTTTTGTGTTATCCTGGTGTGTCCATTATTATGTATCAGAGCTCTTGCTGGTTCGACTTCACATTCTAGCAGTTAAAATAAGTTACTTTTGTTACTGTTGTTATTCTTGTAAATTGAAAAACCCACTCTGATCCGTGAAATCTACAGTAAAAGGAAAATTGATTATCTCACCTAACCTGTGTTTGCATACTGATTTAAAAATGTCGTCAATCTTTTTTAATAAAATGGTATAAGATGGCATCTGTTTAATTCAAAAAATTCTTTTACTGTGGCCATTCTGTGTCTGTTCAAGCCAACAATATTAGATTAACTTAATTTTAGAATTATTTTTAATCCTTTGCTTTTATCTATTTTCACAAATGGATGCCTCAATCTTATTTCAGGTAATCCATTTTTTAAATATATATCAGGACACTTTCCCCTGAATCCTTTAATTCAAAGAAATTGAAACAAAACACTTGCATGTTCTTAAATATTTTCGTATTATATAGTCTCCGTAACTTTTAAGCTTTAGAATTTATTTCTCGGATTTAGTTTGTAAAACGACTTCCGCTTTAATCTCGGGGATTTTAAAAATTATTTCATCTTTGGAATAAACATGCAGCCATAGATAATTGACAGTTATATGCAGATTAATATGAGAACCTGAGTTCAAAATATAAACTCAAAATGGTCATTTTTATTAATTAAAAACTCAAAAAAAAATAATTAGAAATACAGAAATAATGGTATTTAAGCATTAAGGATTAAATACATTTATTGAAGTGAAATTCCACATTTTTTTCAATTAACGCGCTTGATAGATAACACCTTAGGTTCTCGGCCGTTTCCGCTTATTATCACTAATTTGCATCTTCATCGGGTCTGGTTATTAGTCATACCATATATGACGTCATCCCAGTTTTCCAGAAACAATTCAGCCTCTCTCCACACCCAGATTTAAACTCAATTTTTTTATTCATGCAAATTGGAGCCATTTGAGCTTAAATTATTACGGACAGTTTAATTTTAGTAAGGCTAAGTTCAAAGATTTGCCACCAAGAGGAGTACGTCTGTTCCCAGGGTACACCTCCTGACAATTACATTCATACCTACATATACTTTTATGTAACTTATGCAGCCATGGCCATTATCGCCAATAAACTTATCTCCAGGAATGTAGTCTTGGTTGTTACTTTGACTCTCAATATTTAATTTCATCTGCAATAAATGACAAAATATAGCATGGCTGTTTAAGTTGACAGCATGGTTAGCGTTTAAGTACATGATACTAGGTCAATACACTTCTTAGGGAGACCCTAATGTTTAGATTTTCCATGGAACATAGAGATCTATAGAATAAGAGAATAACTCTTCATAATATTTCGTATTCATTTTTTTTAATCCAATTTATTTTTAATTGTATGCGTTCCAAAACGTGACAAAACAAAATACGACACCTTCTCCCTTCTTGAACCCCGTGTTTACTAGCACAATATCTCGGTGTGCTTAGAACCTTAACCAAAATCCCACTGTTGCAATCAGGTAAGGTATTTTTAAAGATTCCGTATTTTTCAAGATAATAACTTAAATGTAACGCATATTCTGGAGTTGATGTATTGTGTAATTTTCAACTTTCGTTTTCTACATATACAAAAACCAAGGAAAGGGGTTAATTATTTCTTTTTAGGTTACTATTATTGGTACATGAAAGACAAAGATTTAATTACAAAGTCGAGATATCTTAATAATTGGGTATTGATAAAAAAAAAATATCGGGGTGTTCTTTATTCCTCTTCAAACATTTATTCGGTGTGAAATACTTTTTTATGTGAATCATTGTTGAGGAAATAGGTTATATTACTGATATATTTATATGGGTTTAGGATCCAAAACTTGTTAGTGTCTGTAAAAATTTGAAAATGAAACTGAGATCTCTTTTTTCATGTTTATTAGATATATAGTCTATTTAGTTCTACTTTAAACAGTGAATAATTTAAAATGCAACAGGTAGTTTAAAAAATTCCAAACAATAAACAAGACACAAGGTGCCTCAACAATATTCCTATATTGCTTAACTGTGTGGTTTCTGTTTCATTTCACAGTGCATGGAATTATTGAAAGCCTTATTTTTAAATCGGGAGTGTTGTTTGAGTTCGGTTTTTTTCTTGATTTTTTTTTCTTTGTTTGTTTGTTTCTTTTTTCCCCTTTTTAAATAGCATATCTCAACGAATACGCTCTCAAATATGAATAATATTTTGAGGTAAAAAAATTGACAGAGTTAAAACTGTCGCCAACATTTGAAGGTGCGTACGTTTTGTTAAACAAACCTTTAACTTAAAACTGAAAATGGTAAGTGATAGTCTTACACACAGCTTTTACTGCATCATGTCAATTGGAACACAGTGAATAATGACTTACATATAGCAACCTTAAGTAGTATTTTGTTACAATAACAAATTTTGAGGGAGCTTGCTAACTCATTTCATAACTCATATCCACTCAACAATGTGCTTTGCTGACCTATATCATTATATTTACATTTTCCAGTGTCTTTGTCTATGATTACACTACGTATCGATTTTATACTATGTAACCCATAACTTCAAATGACGCCAAATTGAGGCGCCGGCGGGATTTACTTATTTATTTTTTAATATTTAATTGTACGATGGCTTAAAATTATATATATATAAGTAATAAGGAATCATTCTTTGATTATTATAAGGTGATAATTTCGATTGGGGCGTGATCAAATCTATCATAAAGCCCTTCGGGCTTTATTGGATTTGATTACGCCCCCACCAAAATTATCACCTCATAATACTCAAAGAATGATTCCTTATTCCTTAAATAAAGCACATCAGCATTTGTTTCCAGTAAAACTCTATGGATCGTTTGTATTATTTTAAATTTGTTATGTTATGCGTGTTATGCATGACATTGTTGTAAGAGTTCAAGGAGATTTCAGCAATGAGTATATATATCAGCACCTGCTTGTACAATGAGATACACGATGACCCCATTTGCATTTATTGTCTATATACCACTTTGTGCTTGTTTAACAACAGCACATTAACAAAAACAAGAATGAAATAAATAAAACTCGGAATTCTTGGTTAAATACTCTCTAAAATACCGATCTTTGGGAGTAAACTTAATTTCACACTAGCCCTCATAACAACGTATAATTAACAATTTCATTCACGTATTACATATACCTCTTCATGATATATTTTTAGAATAAGTTGAGATTTAAAAAAAACAGTTTTGTCAATGCTGCCATAATTACTCTAAGATTTTGATGTTTCTCGACTAAAACGAGAAACACATTTTTTTTTTTTCAAACTTTCATTTACAAGTTCATATCTTCACATATAGTTAGATAACAGTGTATTACATTGCACACACATTACATATTCACTTCATTTAAGGCAGATATATAAACACCATCACATTACCGTATAGATAAACATGCGAAATGTACATACAAATATATACACCGACAGACAGACATATCTATACAAAAACAATGTCAAATAATTTCTTTAATAAACTCTTTATCCATGAAGTTTGAATATTTTAGGTTGGGGGGGGGGAT
>WFKH01003881.1:70282454-70293205 GCA_016163765.1 Magallana hongkongensis
TGTGTGTGTGTGTGTGTGTGTGTGTGTGTGTGTGTGTGTGTGTGTAGGTATAAATAAGTAATAAACTTACAATTGCATTTGCAATAATTTGCTTGCATTTACCAGCTTTTGTAAACATATTTTATAACATATCACAAATTGTTTGCCAATGCTTTTCATACTCAGCAAATTTACAATTCTTAAGCAACATTAGTTTTTCAATATGTAATCTATCAGTGACAGTTCGTTTTAACATGAGCATAGAAAGTTTTGGGACATTCTTATATTTACTGGCAAAAATAAATTGTTTCACTATAAGAATCAATAAGTTTTGTAGTCTATACATATTTCTATTTTTGAATTTACCGAAAAGTATTGTTTGTTTATCAAATGTCATAATACAATTGAATTTGCTTCTTAACCATTCTTCAAAGTAGTGCCATATTTCTCTGACATGAAAACAGTCAACAAATAAATGTTCAATAGTTTCTACATCTTGGTTACAGAAAGAGCATGCTGATGAATCAATTATATTGAGGTTTAAAAAGGTATTCATTTGTTGGCAACATCCTATGTAAAATCTGGAATTGCAACCATTGAAATTAGGATTCTTTTGAAGTTTTAAATGGGAGTTTAAAAATTTTATTCCATTCAATGTCTGTATACACAAATCCAGTATCAGTCCACTTCTTTATTGAACGAATTGAATCTTTTTTGTTATTGATGAGTACACAGTACATATCCTTACATCCTTTGTTTTGTTTATAAAAAATGGTTAAGGAATTTGGAATAAATGGTCCATGTTCTATCTTATTATTATTTGAGGCTTTCAATCTCTCTAAAATTGACTTTTTCAAACCCATGTATATTCTAAAAAAAAATTGTCTTAACGTTCGAATTTCTGAGAGTTTCAAGACTTATAAAATTGCCTTCATCTGTCATCAAGTCCTTAATAAATTTATAACCAGAGTTAAAATAACTCTTTATAAAAATTGATGAGTTATTAATTCTAATATTAGGATTAAACCATATATGTTCATTAAGCACTTTCATGTCATTTTGGCTATAAGACTTAACAATTCTAACCCAGTCTAATAGAACTTCTTTCCAAAAGTTGTTACTTATCTTATTGCATATATTGATAATAAAGTCTAAACCGTTTTCCCATAGGGTTTCTATTTTTAATCCTAATTCTGATTCAAAAAGTTTTACCCACTTTGTATTATAGTGTATTAGTCTTCTTATCCATGTAGATTTTAATGCACAAACAAATTCTTTATCTGTAATCTTGAATTATAATATTTTTCTTTACCTTATGGACCTTGCCTCCCCATAAAAAATTGTAAATTTCTTTCTCAAATCGTTGCAAGTATTCTACAATAGGGTTTGGTATAGTTAGGATTAAGTGGTTAAGTTTTGGTATTATCAGTGTTTTAATCACTATTAATCTTCCCACTGTTGTAAGATTTCTTAATTTCCATTGCTTTATCACACGACTTATTTCTAAAAATTTTGATGGGTAATTTGGTTCAACCATTTCATTCAAATTAACAGAAAATTTAATACCAAGTAGATCAAAATTGGGATTGTTCCAATCCAGCTTCCATCGCGAGTGGTGAAAAACTTCTTTTGAAAATTTTTTACTTCCGATCCATACCATTTTAGTTTTAGAGATATTAATTTTTAGACCAGATATACAAGCAGAATAATCAAGTTCTCTTAGAATACCATCCATGGACTTGGGCGATCCATCAAATATTATTGAAGTGTCATCAGCATACTGCGAAAGTTTGTATTCTACCCCATCAATTTTACTTCCCCGAATGTCTCTATTATTCCGAATCAAAATTCCTAGAACCTCGGCACATAACAGAAAAAGATACCGGGAAATTGGGTCACCCTGCCTACATCCTCTTTGAGGAAAAAAATAATCAGAGGCAATTCCATTTTGAATAACGCAGGATTTAATATCCTTATAAAAAGTTTGAATCCAGTTTTTGATAGAAACCCCAAAGTTAAAGAAGTCCAGTGTTTGGTAAATAAATTTCCAAGAGATAGTATCAAATGCTTTTTCAAAATCAATTAACATTAAAAGGCCAGGGATCTGATTTTGTTCAGTATATTGCGAGAAACACATTTAATTTTATTTAGAATCTTGACAATAAACTAATTTCTCAATTCTTCGATAATGATGATCAGTGGTCGAGTACTTGAGTTGTCGTTTAAATGCACGCATATAATTTCTCTCTTTTTAGGAGCTATAATTTAAGGGATTCCCCATCATTGCACGAAAATTAGGACCATAGTTATGAACCCTAATGTTAATAGTACCGCTTATGGAAAGTGCATAAGTGGACAATACCATCTACATGGCATGTGGTGATAACAAACAGTGCCCAAAATCGAAAGTCCAAAGGAAAAATACAAAACAGGAGCAAAGCAAACACGGATCGCATTGCCGTTGATATGATTTGAATTGAATTAAAAAGAAAAATGACTTCTATAGTAGCTGTTGACTTTCAAAATTTCCCGGAGATGGCCCCTTGAAACAGTTTTGACTGTATTTGCTTTAATATCTTGACCCATACGCTATAATTTATGATTATCTTTCACAAACCAAATACAATTGTTACTGGGACATTATTTTGATTGATTAAACCTGCCATTGCTATATCACGAACTTAGATAACTCAGTCTCTTGTATTTTACAAGATGGGTCAGGATTTGACTGGCCGCTGCCCGCGTTATAGGAGTGACCGCTTATTCCAGGAGATATATATATATATATATATATATATATATATATATATATATATATATATATATATATATATATATATAAAGCACTGAATAGAATGAATAAACAACATAAACAACAAAAGGATCTTTAAAGTGTCAAATCTAATATATAGATACTAAGCCTTGAAACTGAATATATAAAGCACTAAAAATGGCTAACGACACGAACAATTGATATTGTCAAATTTTCAGGACAACCAGTCCCTTCTTCAGGACAAGAGAAATAAATTACATGGGTAAAAACAAGGAAAACAAAATCTGGTACTACAACTAACACTACTCAAGAAACTATAAAAAGAACAACAACTACATTTTAAACAGTTTTGATTCACAGTGTTAGAGTAGGTGTTGGCAATGAGGCCGATCGCTCTGGAGTAATCAATCGATTTCCAACTTCACGCCTGATTGAGTTAATTAGCTAATTAAAATTGACGTCAATTTTTTCAATCCTTAAAAAATGTGTCTAGCTGCTGTTCAAGAGTAGCTCTTGATATTGGGTGGCCGCTAAGACAGTTATGACTGTAATTCGGAGACCTTTAATTTGGTATCAAGAAAAAGGATCAATCAAATCTCTTTATTTAGGAGCCAAGATACTCGTAAAGTATATAACAAATAACTTATAAACGATTAATATTTTGTAATGCTATGTACATGTAGAAGCAAAGTTGTTGTTTCTAAGAATATCTATCTGAGAAAAAAAATATTGTCACATTTATTACGTAATTAGGGATTTTAATTGAGTAAAGTCCTCAAACTTTGACGCAAAATATTAAGAGAATGAGACACATTTTAAAGGAAACACCAATGTCTGTCTTCATGAAATTTTCAGGAATAGAAGACAAAAGACTAAAATTGTGTTTGACGGTCTTAAATTATATCTATCGGGAAAAGCGCCAAAGCTCGCTTGCACTCGAAAAATTTTCGTGGTGTTCTTTGTTTATCTCTTTCCTTATCTTTTTCTTATCGCATGTAATGAAAAAATGTTTTTATTTACAAGAGCTTTGATATCAAGAAAACAGAGCTATACCCTTAAGTAAGGGACCATCAGGGGTTTAAAGCTTTTTATCAATGCCTTTTTACTGATGAATATTTTGTAATAGGTTACAGAAGCAAAAATGTTCTTTTTACAGTAATGTACCCAAACAATATAGAGATTTTATCTCGTATTACATAACAAGGGGTTTTGAGGGGAGAGACGTTTAAAACTTTGATCACTTATATGTCAAAAAAGAGAAAGGTTTTGCAAAACAATAATAAAGAAAAGATGTTCAGAATGATGTGTTTAACAATAAGAAACAAAGAATACTCAATGTTAACAAAATAACGTAGAATTCGATTAATACAACTGTGTAAAATATCACTATTTTCATTGAATTATCTTCATGAATCTTTTTGACACTATACTCATGGACAAAAAGCATTAAAATATTTTAGTTGTAAAATATGTTGTGCTGATTCTTTTGTCTGGATTGCAGGAGATACACGGCGGTCAGAACGCACACGTGCATTTGAAGCAGAGAAACTCAACACTTGTAGCAAGGAATAGTTCAGAAATAAGTTATTTTTAAATGGTTATTTGAAAAAATAAAATGCTTAATTATTAATTGCATTTAATAGGTGGTAAAGGACCAGTCCATTATATTGATATATGAGACCTATGGTGATGACTATCCATAAACTGGTGATTTATTGCATGGATCAATTCTCACGGCAGTTCCGCAGGATTTGGGGCTGCATAGTGAGAGACCCGTGAAAAGGTAAAAAAGGGCAATTTAAAAAAAAAGAAAAAAATATCCTCTTAAACCTTCCATTTTTGTGTGCAAAGGATAACTCAATTCCACAACAAAGTTATCAACTTTATTTCTTACCAAAGTCAACGTTCGGCCTTTGAATTCTATACAAATCAAGATTTATTATTATCTTGCATAATTTTATTGCATTTAGTCGTGTTATATTACATTTAAATGCCATAGGCACATTGTTAATTGCATATTCAACAATAGTCATGACATGCATATAACGCACATATATTGATTTTTATAGCAGTTATTGATACATATTTTATCTGCTAGGTAAAACAAATCTACAGACCCACGTATATGCCTCTGATCAGAGAGCCCAAGTATTTATTTTGATTTTTCTAGTCTACAGACCGAGCTTTACGCATGTCAATAAAAAGCATAATTCTTCAACCCCTATAAACTTCCTATAATGTAATATCGATTAAATAAATATAGGATGTGCAATATTTTTCGGACATCCGTGTTGAGTATTCCAAATAATACTTTTTGTGAATTAAATGAGGTACAGAGAATGATATGTTCTTAATTTTGATTTTCTAAGGACTGAAATTTGTCAGATAAGAGGGTGGTCTTTTTTTTATTTCAGAGACCTTTTAATAAAAGTACCTATCCATAGGAAATGTCTTGTTTGGAGTAAATAATTATAAAATTAACAAATTTGTTACTACAACTGAATGACATTTCACTAAAAACATCATTATCATAAAGTAAACTATATTTGAAGTTTTTCTATAAATATGCATACTAAGATCAATCTATAGTGGTAATATTTTTTAACAAATCACAAATACATGTGGAATTGTTTTTCATTTTCTATACCCCAAAAGCAACAACTATCACAACCACAATCATCACATCAATTAATATTTAGTTGGGTTTTTTTTATAATTAGTAGAAATAATTATATAAATAATTCTGTATTGTATCCGCTGTATTTAAGGTAATGATCCATACCCCACTACATAAATCAAATACGTACAGAATTTTTTTATATCTCTCAAACATATCTGGGGATATATCCCTATCAAATTTTACCCAGTTGACTGGTACATCGGTATTATAAAACTTCGGACCCTTGCTAAAAAAGAGCCGACTGCTGTAAAGGGGCTCTTTTCAAACATTAATATTAGCCAAAGCCTGAAATTTGACTTTCAAAAAATCATTTTCTTGACCGATATCCTATGTAAAATTAACAAATTTATTTTTCAAAACAAATAAGTTCATGTTACACTTGCTTATTTATTAAAAAAAAATAGATAAATTTGCTTACAAATGATATAAAAGGAAACACATTTTCAAAGAGAATTCAATCTCTTAAAATTTTTATTAACCTACAGAATTCTCTGAAATATTGATAATGTTTACCAATTAAGGCCCTTAATCAATTGAAAATAAAATTACCCGAAGGACCGGCCTTTTCAGAATCACGATGGGCGTATTTTTGTTAAAAGTCCTTAAAATACATATTTTGAAAAAGTTCTGAAAAAATAAAATTTTGCATAGGTTTATCGTTTCAAAAAAGTATGTTTAGCTTAGTATTAAATCGAAAACATGATTTGAACAAATCGTCGATCAATCTGTGTTATATAAATCGCATAAGATGGTTTTTTGGATATCGGTATCATAGATCGAGATCGGTATTTAGAAATTGCAGTTACATATGCAAAAAACGCTATTTACCTGATATGCTTTCAATACAAATCATCTTTTACTATATTATTTTAACCGGTTTTAAAGACTGTTTAAAATTTGAAATAACTTTTCTTTAACGTATAATTTTAATTCTAAAAAACAATTCTTTGAATAAAATATATTTATGCTCGTTGCTAAACGTATAGAACAAAGATGATATAGCTTTAACAAGTATGTCAAATTATTCCCCTTTGTATATTTACCTCAATCATTGCACTGCAATCGACGATCTCGGTCAGGATTTCATTTTGGATGTTTATGGACATTCAGGGATTAATGTTCAAAGATTCAGATTAAATTCAACCTTACAACGCAATGATGTTTATACAGGAAAAAAGTAAGCGGTCTTTATTTTCAAAAAGAGTACACAATCAACGCAACCCAGTCATGTTTTCATTCCGTTGATTAATATTTGGTTGCAGTTGCCAGGAATTCAAATAGATTTGTTTTAAAACAATTTATAGGTCAGCTTGATTTCTTTGTGAAATACATCTATTAGGTCTCAATCAGATCGCGCACGGGCAAGACGTAATAACGTGTGAATTACGTCAGACGTTGTTTTGTAATGTATGGATAATTACCTTAAACTTTGAAAAACTCTTTGACCCAAACATTTATATCTAAGTTAAAGGATAATTCAGTGTTCCATTTTAAATTGCCTTGGTAATAATATCGTTACTATTTATGATTTATAGTATTTATAATTGATTCAAACCTTTAAATAAATTTTTCCTTCATTAATACATTCAAAGTAACCAATAATTTCTCTTTGCAATATTCAAAGTAAAAAAAAAAATTTTACATCAAATTTATTAAGAGATATAGTCTTGAAGAACTAATTACACTTTTTTTTATTTTAATGCATTGCCACACATTTGTCAAGCTAAATTAAAAGGTAATACAATAGTTTTCCCGACCATAGAAACGACATTTCTAAGCTTAAACATGCATAAAACTGTGTTTACAAAACAATTGAAATATCAGTTAATGTATGTCTTATTAAATTTGAACTTTTACTCAAATCAAGTGCGCTAAATTACACCCATTTTGCGAAAATCAGCTTTGCTTACTAGTAGCTTAGTTTATCCATTACAAGTAAATTGGGGACAAATAAAAATTATTACAATTTGATTAAGGTTCAAATACTAGAAGATAAAAGAGATTATATTGTATTTTTAAGCACGCAGGCAGTATTTTTTCTTAAACGCAGGTGACACCTACGTGATCTTATATTAAAAAATAGGCATGATGTAAAAAATGAACATATATTGATTGAAATTTCAGTTCTTGATACATATTTTGAGTGCTAGGTAAAATAAATCGAACGACTAATGTACATCCTTCTTATCTCAACACGCATTCACCCACTGAATGCAAGTTTGTTCCGAATATCGCTTAAATGAATATAGTATATGCAACTTTTGTTGAACATGTATGGTTAATATAGCTGTGTTTAATATTTAAAAGAGATTTTTCCAATCATAACAAAAATGGAGCTGTTTCAAGAATATATAATTATTTTCCTTACTCTCTTTAAAGTTGGAAGGTATGATATTTTAATCAGTTTGTCAGCAGTTTATGCAGAAAAATGATAAGTGTATGACAGGAAATGAGCAGTAATGATATAAATTAAGATAATTTTCTTTCATAAAATTCTTTTCCCCAACTGGAATGATGTTTTTTTTAATGTGAGCCTACCCCCCCCCCCCATAAGTGACTTAAGTGAGGTCTCCTTTTTGTATTAGGTTTGAGTTTTATTTAATTCTGCTATGTAAATGTGCATTTGGAACCTTTTTAAAAAGGAATAAAAGCATTCCTTGTCATATTGCTATAATAACCCATGTGTTCATTTTTTAACATCATTAAACTTTAATTGGCATTTTCTCTTACCGATTTGCTCTTTTCAGCATTTCCACGAAGCATACAAAAGTGTTTGACCATGGACCCTGAGTGCAACCTCCAGGATGTGGTACAATGTCATTTTCTGTAAGACAATTGTTGCCCCCGTTTGTATTGTTAAGTTTGTGAAAAATACCTGTGCAAAGACTGTAAGGGAAAACATCTCTCTAATGAATCAAAAGAACACAAAGTGGCACTTTTTGAAAAAAATGTCAATGGATTCCGAGTACAACCTTTAAGATGTCGTACGGTGTCATCTATGCGAGGCCCAGGTTCCCCTTTTACACTGTGACATTTGTGACGTACACCAGTGTAAAGAATGTGCGGAAAAAAAATCTCTCAGATATATCCAAACAACATAAAGTGGAGCCAACACAACGTGGTGCCATTTAAATATCGGAGATCTATTCCTAAATACCAAAAACATTCCTTAATATGTAAATGGTACTCTGAACAATATGACTCTCCTATTTGTTCGCAGTGTATGTCAGAAAAAAACATTATTATGATGACATATTTAAATATCGTGAAAGCAAACAAAATGTCTTTGAAAAGGATTTACAAGATCTAGAAAAGTTAAGTTATCCTAAATACCAAGAGATTGCATCCAACATCTTAGTTCAGAAAGCTGATTTGAATAAAAACTCAAAGAAATTGAAACAGCTATCAACAAACACGGAGAAGATTTGCACATAGAAATAGACAACATAATAAAAAAATGAAGTCAGATGTTGATGAAATGGACTCAAAACAACTCGCCGTCCTCGATAAACATGAAGAGGAAATAATACGAACCATTTCTGAAATCACACAGAGTATTGCTACTCCGAAGAAATTATTGGACTCCAATGATATCAGCCTTGTCTTTGCGTACAAATCCAGAAATGCTGAATTAAAAAAATTGCCCCCTAAACCCACCTTTTCCTTAGCAAATTTTCACCCCTTAGACAATCAACTAAGAACAAATCTAACAGCAATTGAGATCTCTAACAGCATTTTCGATCAGAACAGAAGAACAAGGCTACACAGTGGCTTTTCAAGATGCTGAGTCCTTCCCCTCGAACAGACAGCTTATCGATTTACCACGGATCATCACACAGATAAACAAAAAGTATGGAGAATTTACACTACCCAGTGTGTCCTGTCAAAGTGATGACGAGATATGGACATGTGGTTATGACAAAACTATGAGACTCTACAACCTGCGTGGGGGGGGGGGGGGGGGGAGACTAGTGAAAGCAATCCAAACCAAGTCAGGGAAAAATCCAGAGGGCATAGAAGTAACAAGGAGTGGAAATCTAGTGTATACCGATTATGTTGATGGAACTGTGAACATTGTAAAAAGTACACAGATACAGACAGTGATCAGACTGCGGGGGGGGGGGGGGGGGCTTTTCGATGTCTGCAGGACCATCTCTGGTGATCTCCTGGTTTTCATGGTCAGTGATGATGATAAGAAACAAACCAAAGTTTGGCCGTTACTGTGGATCCAAAAAATCCCCCAAAATATTCAGTTTAATAACAAAGGACAACCTCTTTATTCATCTGATGACATGGTTTCAATAAATACATTAATGAGAACAGGAACCTAGATATCTGTGTGTCAGACTTAGGAGTCGGTGCAGTGGCGGTTGTTAAGCAGGCCGGGAAACTCCCTCTGCTACCAAGGGATCATTCTATCCATGCGGCATCACAACAGACAGCCAGAGTCGGATCCTGGCAGTAGACTGTCGCATGGGAAAACTTCGTATCCACATCCTGGATCAAAACGGACAGTTCCTCCGCTACATTGACAACTGTCATTTACAGTGTCCGTATAGTGTATGTGTAGACACCAGAGACAAACTCTTTGTGGCTGACTTCATGAGAGGTAACATTAAGAAATCCAGTATTGAATGTAAACAATCAGTGTATTTTCCATGTAATCAAATAATCTATATAATTAGTAAATGAAATGTATGTATACAACATGAACAATCGCAAACAAATTATTAATTGTAAAAGAATTATGTACGTCCATCGATATTTAGTTTTCTGATTGACAAAAATAAATATATATACATAATTGTTTTAAGTATATATATATATATATATATATATATATATATACATATACATACATATGTAGGACTCCAAAGTGTGTTGGCACTCCAAAGACCGACGGTCACGCCAAAGTCCGATGGACTGCGCCAATGTCCGATGATGTGACATGCTAAAGTCCGATGGTTGACGTCATTCGCCAAAGTCCGATGGTGTGTCACGCCAAAGTCCGATGGTTGACGTCATTCGCCAAAGTCCGATGGTGTGTCACGCCGAAGTCCGATGGTTCGCGTGCAGTCCCCATAGTACGATGGTGCGACACGACAAAGCCCGATGGTTCACAAAAAGGCGCGAAATTGTTCACGATCCGGTTTTATACAATCAATGTATACACCAAATGACCTACGCAAGATCGAAACTGAACCAAATTAGAAATTAAAAACAAAAACACTGAGGTCGTAGTCATTATTTATATAATTATTTAAATTGTTCAACTCCCTCCCCACCCCCTACCCCACCCCCCACCCCACCGTCACCCAG
>WFKH01003881.1:70308147-70338263 GCA_016163765.1 Magallana hongkongensis
TATAATAAATAACATGACCGTATCAATTACCATTTGAATAAAAAAATCATCCAGTCATTTTGATATTTACATATCAAACACTGTAATAAAGTGGATGAAATTTAATTAATTTTAAATCTTGAAATATCGGCTTCAACAAGATCAGCAGTTGGGGGAGCTGGAAGTTAAGCTATATTTTGTGGTAGTGTATTCTTTTTTGCCTGATGCATTGTTGTTAAGTTTGAATTTAATTCTTCTTGTTCCAGAACCATATCCATCAAGTCTAATCTAAATCCATAATCTTTTTTGTCATAGAGTCTCTTGGCAGTCCATCTCTCAGTACCTTTTGAGAAAGCTCTTTAAAAGTTTTGTTGACCCTCATCATTAGTTTTTTTTTATTTCTCCAAATATTGAAGTTATGGTCAATAGCTATCAATTGTGTACGGGCTATCATTTGCTCATATTTGAATTCTTAACGCTTTGGAATGTACTTCAGCATCATTGAATGATATACCTGAAGTTCACCAGTATAACAAAACAGATTCAATTGGCGAATATCTTCTATAGCCTTTTTTTTTTCTCTCTGGCTTCCTCTGTTGAGAGTGACCACATTTTGTATATTATTGTTACCAGGAAACTCGTGCACATTACAAATATAATGTTCTAAAGACCTCCATATTTCTACAAGCAAATCAGGATCACCTCCTCATCGACATGCACAATACCAAATAGGATTGTTTACACTTCTTATCCAAGGAGATAAATCTTCACATCATTTCTTTTTTGGTGATATCAGAAGCTTTTTACATCTGCTTTTTGCTAAATGCCAAGCATCAAACTGATGCTTAATACCAGAGTGTTCTTTTTAAAGATAACTTCTTATATCTACATGTCTGTCAGTTGCTAAAGCTTTCTAGATAAATTGGATTGTTTTGATTTTGACAAGCATCTTTTAAATCCTTCTAACTCCATTGTAGAAAATGATCCCGTTTCGCTTATTTGAACAACATTAAAATGTAAAATTGAAGAATGATGGTCTCCATGACTGTATATGTACAGTATTTAGCGTTGAATCCTAGAGAATCACATCTACTATCTCCACAAATTACTTGTGGCTTTTTTTCATTTTTTTAAGAGTATCATTTTGTTGTTACTTAGCAGTGCAATACTATGACAGGTAACACTAATGTTTTGCTGATATTGAGAAATGGTGTTCTAGATATTGTTTGTAAATTCCTGCACTTAGCAAAGTTTGAAATGCCTGAGAAAGTTAATCCACTAAAATATGTGGCTGATGATAGCATAACATTACCAATGGGTTGTTTCCTTACAAAGAGTTGCGATTTCCAAGCAACTTTATGGTTGTTCATGCAATTAAACTCCACAGACAATCCTGTCCCATTGAAATATTGGTTTGTATGATTGGCATTAAAAGGTTTTTTGCAAACTTGGCACATTATCATACAGAAAAGAGATTTGATACATGACCAAAAACAATAAATTTTGAATCCTCAGTAGGATTGACATCTTCTGATGTTGAACTTGAAAAAATTTCTGGAATGTATTTGAATATCCGTGATCTGATGTTGCTAGACCAGGGTTTTCTCTTGATTTACAGTTGACAGAATCCTACTGATTTTTCAGTTCTCATGTCACATTGCGTTCCCACATCTTTCATAATTTATCATCAATATTTATTTATTTAGCAGAATTTATTCAAAAACTTGTACGTGAAAAAAATAAATCACTCGCTGTGGCCTTCAACTCAACATTTAGGTATATCGACGACGTATTATCAATTAACAATTGTTATTTCCATACTTACGTCGACTCGATATATCCCAGTGAACTTGAAATAAAAGATACCACAGAGTCAGCGTCATCTGTTTCATATTTGGATATTTTACTGAAAAAGGACATTGATGGTAACCTAACAACAAAACTTTATGATAAACGCGATGACTTCAATTTTTCTATCGTCAACTTTCCTTACTTATGTAGCAATATACCTTCATCATCTGCATATGGTGTTTTTGTCTCTCAGTAAATTCGATACGCAAGGGCGTTCTCTTCGTATGAACAGTTTCTAAGACGAGGCAAGCTACTGACAAACAAGTTGATAAAACAGGACTATCAACAGTCTCGTTTAAAGTCATCTTTTAGTAAGTTCTATGGTCAATACGACGACCTTGTCAGCAAATACAATCTTCCACTGAGTCGCATGCTGACTGACGTTTTTCATACTAATTGTTAGACCATAATCAATTACCTAATTGTCTACGGACTTTTGCGGTTTTTATTTTCCCGATTACGACAAAGAGCACACGGCGGGTGTGACCGGTCAGCAGAGGATGCTCACTCCTCCTAGGCACCTGATCCTACCTCTATCTTGGAGGTCCGTGTTGCTCTGCTTTGAATTTGTATTTCGTTTTATGGATTTTTGAGATGGTTGACGGTTTGTTATTGTCATTTTTTTTCATTCAAAATCCCAACATCATGAACGTTCTTTAAATTCTACAAAACAGTACGGTTTTTAAGTTAGTATGGTTTTTAAGTTAGAATGTCTTTGCTTTTACTTAACAAAATAGATAATTGCATAAAACTTTCAATATCTTACCTTTTTTTTCTTTTTTTTGGTTTTCCCGAGGATGAATTGTTTCTCCTTTCCTTTTCTGTCCAGATCTCCAAGTTTTTTAAGAACAACCTGGCCCATCTAAATCTTCGTCATCTTCAGCATTGCCAAGAATATTTTAAAGTAGCTGTGAATTCAAGAATGATACGAAGGCTTTTATTTAATGCACAGATTCAATGGTCATGAATTTTATTGTATCAACGTTAGCTATTAATACGACTCACTTCAGATTTGTACTTCTCTTTTATTCTTTTTCCACTTGTTACTCTTTTCTTTGGAGTTTTGCTGTCAAGGGAAATAGTAGGAACTGCCCCCTTTTTTAGTTTTTTTCCCCCATGTTTGAAGTTCATCAGGCGTGCCTTTAAAGAAATATGCTATTAATTTATGATTTTTTATTAAAATATTTATATTTTGTCCATATATATATCATTCCGAATATCAAATGCATATTTAACATAAATTGAAAAAAATTAAAGTAAATAACTACCTCAAGATCTTCTTCAAAACAATCCTCTTCAAAGTGTTTTTCACATACAATTTTATGATATGCAAACAGAAAAGTCGTTATGTTTAATTTCTCATTTCCTAAATTATGAATCCATCTTTTGCACAATTCATAGTCACGCTCGGGTTAAGGAATAGAAAATGTATTATTCATTGTCCCCTTCTGACAGTGCAACATTTTGTTTCACATTCTTTTTACCGTAGTGCTATCAATTTGTAAACTGACCTAGTCAGCAGCAGCAATGTATCTCATCTACATCATAACACAAATGAATTACCCTCCATAAACCTTTTATTGAGTGTTTCTTTGATAAAATCTCTAAAGAGAAATAGACTAAATAGCTACAACCCTCATTATTAAGTTTCAGAGGGATTTTAAAGTTTATTGCAAAAGATTTTTTTTCATGTTCACTTCCTTTAAATAAAAATTTTGTTTTTCAGATAGCTTTCCCTATAAAAATCCCATTTGGCCATGGATCGCCCATATTGTTTCCAGGACGTGTTACGGTGTCATCTTTGTGATACCCCGCACCCCTCTTTGCACTGCGATATATGTGAGGAATATCTTTGTGAAGCCTGTAAGGGGGAACACCTCTCAGATTTTTTCAAAGAACACGAAGTACTGCCTTTCAGAGACCGGGAATCGACTGTTAAATGCCCTAACCATTCCTCAAAAATATGCGAACATTACTGCATACAATGTTGCATTCCTACCTGTGTGGAATGTGCTTTTTCTAAAGAGCACAGAAGACATGAGTTCCTAAATAAAAATGATTTCTTACGCAGAGAATTACAAAAACTTGAGAATGAAATATTTCCAAACAATCAAAAAATTGCATGCAACATTTCAGAGCAAATAGCCGAACTGAAGAAAATTTACCAGAAATTGACAACAGCAATCAACAATCACGGAGAAGACTTACACAGGGAAATAGACACTGTTGTCATAAATCTTACATCGAATCTTAATGAAATGGAATCTCAATGTCTAGCTAAATTGAAAAGTCAGGAAATTGAAATCACACAGAAATTATCTAGAATCAAGCAGATAATTAATTATTTAAAGAATTTAATAAAATTAAATGATGACAGCCGTGTCTCTGCTTACAAATCAAGAAATGCTAAATTCGACATTTTGCCTCCTAAACTATTTTTTTCGTCACCAAAATTTACCCCAAAGAAGATTAAGAAAGAACAGATTTTTCAGCAGTTTGGTTCTCTGTCAGCGTTTTCAATTAAAGAAGAAAAACGTATCTGTGAGCAGTTTGGTTCCCTGTCTATTAAAACGAGACCGCTTATTGCCGTTTCAGGAATCATCGGTGAGATGAAAACTAAATATGAACGCTATAATGAATTACGCAGTGTGTCATGTCTGAATGATGAAAATATTTGGACATGTAGTAATAACAACATATTGGAACTGTACAACCTTCAAGGGGAGCTAGTTAAGTCAATCGAAACCAGGTCTGGAAAGAAACCTAAAGACATTGCAGTGACTAGAGGTGGGGATCTCATTTACACTGATGATAACGATAGGACTGTGAACTTTGTAAAGAATACACAGATAGAGGTAATGATCCGACTTCGGGATTGGATGCCTACCAATATCTGCTGTACTGTCTCTGGTGACCTCCTTGTTGTCATGGTCAGTGATCATGATAATCAAACAAGGGTTGTGCGTTACTCCTGCTCCACAGAAAAACAAATTATTCAATATAATGAAAAAGGACAGCTTCTCTATACATCGTATGGTGATAAATTTATCAGCGAGAATCGGAACAAAGATATTTGTGTATCTGACTGCTCCGCCCAAGCAATAGTGGTTGTTAGCCAGGAAGGGACATTCCGTTTTACTTACTCTGGCCCTCCCTCTACTTCAAAGGAATCATTCAAACCACACGGCATCGCGACCGACAGCTTGAGCAGAATCCTGATAGCAGACTCTGGCACTACCCGCACTATACATATCCTCGATCAGGGCGGACAGTTTCTCTGCTTTATTAATAATTGTCATTTAAACTGGCCATGTGGTTTGTGTGTGGACACAAAAGACAACCTTTTTGTAGCCGAGTCTCTCGATGGTAAAGTGAAGAAAATCCAATATAACCTATAATCAAATTGTTTAGTATATTTAACATGGAATTAATGAATTCAAACCAAATGTTCATTGCATGCATATTTTATGCTACAAAAACAAACATTTTCATTTTTAATACAGAAAAAAGTTGCTGTTTGCTTAATGGACACTCAAGTAACGCATGCATACTTACTTTTGTGCAATCACTTTAGATAAAGGTATCTGATAAACAGCATAATATAGGATGTGAAACATAATCTTAATGCTTGTTGTTAAATGTTGCAGACATTTCCTTTTTTAGCCTTAGATTGTTATCCTTATAACAAATGTGTATTGTAAAGAATGTAATTTGTACAACCCTGTTGGTACTTATATAAGGTCCAGGAAATTATTTGAGGCCATTCATAAAAGCTATATGACCTCTGATAAGTGTATGTCTAAAAGATGTTTGATATCAAATGATATAAATATTAAATCAGTTAAAATGATTCATTTCACAATGTTTGGTCTGCAATTTTAGGTAGTATTAAAACCGACATTTGAACTTATATTTTTTTCTTTTTCTAAATTAAACGATGATATGCAATTTTATTACATACTTAGTAATAAATACAGGGGCCCGTTTCACTAAAACGCGTACGCCTGTCTTAACTCTACGCCCGGCGTAAATCCTGACTTACGTCTAACATTTGGACTAAGGTCCGTTTCACTAAAAGGCGTAACTTTGCGCCCGCCTTAAGTTAAGACAAAAATCTACGGCTGGTCTAAGGCAGGCGTAACTATACACGTAAACATTGAATAATGGCGACTTTCTGGCTGCTTCGCAGAAGAAGGGAAACACCTTAGGAGAGAACGCGTTTTTCGTGACCGAACTAACCCTCTCGAGTATCTAGATGATATAGATCTCGTAAGTAGGTACAGGTTCCCGGGAAGAGTCATTCGAAAACTGATAAATGATGTTGACGCTATTGTGAGGCGACCTACATACCAAAGTAATGCCATTCCCACCCACATTCAGGTACACGTATATGTGAATACTTACTGTAGCATTAGATGCTTCTTAAATATGCACACATAAATAAATAAATACTGATGCGTGGAATGACATGATATGACAAATATAATGGGTTTTACAATGTACCTATTATAATTAAACTACATTTGCATACTTATTTATACATGTATATATAAAGATACACATAAATGTCTTACAGGTACTTATCACCTTAAGATATTTGTCAAAGGCGGACTTCTTTTCGGAAGTAGGCGACCTTCATGGAGTTTCCAGATCATCTGTATCCCCAGTAGTACATACAGGTTGTTATACTCCATCATTTTTATTTTAAAATGATGTAACTATATTTTTATTAAAAATTATTGCAGGCACGTTGCATCGTTGATGGGGAGTGTTGACCCCTTTATTGTTTTAACATTTTGTCCTCTGCACTAACAAATGATAATAAAAGAAAAAGTGAGAAAGCTAACACATCCCACGCCCCTCCCCTCTTAATATTTGACAATGTCATGCAAAATAAATGGCATGGTACACACTGTGTGCATTTAACAATTGTTTCTTTTAATCAAGGTCCCCGACTTTGAAAAAAAATATATCAAAAAATAATCAACAAACTTTACATAAAAGTTTTTAAATTTGGTGGTTTTAATTTTGGTGAATTTTCAAAAATAGCCAAAGTAGGTCAAAATTATATCCCCGCCAAAATAACCAGCTATACGGTAACAGATGTAAGTATCCAATAAAGATTTGTATGTAAGGAATACTTAAGAATTACATGTATGATGATACTGTTTCCACGTTGCAGGCTGTCACAGATCACGAGTGACATAAAGATAACAGATCCCGACAATCAAAAATAAGAAATAATATTTTTACAAATAGTTCACATAATTTATAAGCATCCTATGAAATTTTTAGGTCACCTGAGCAAACTCAGGTGACCTATTGTTTTCGTCCGTCGTCGTGCGTTAACAATTTTAATTTTATCTTTTTCTTAAAAACTACAAGCTTTGGCTAATTGTTACCATTTTTTGTGAGAAGCATTTCTATGGTAAGAGGAATCTAAATTGTGAAATTCATGGCTCTACCATCCCCGGAGTGCCACTGGTGGGGCCAAATACGCAAAAAAAAAAAAAAAAAACCAAATTTAAAAAATGTTCTTCTCTACTACCACACATGTGAGGAAAAAACCGATTGCATGAAGCCCTCTACCAAAATTGTGAAATTCATGGCCCTTGGGTCAGGGATTCAGACTCGAAGGTAGGACCAATATGGCCATATAGTAAAAATGTGTTAAATCTTAGAAAATCTTCTTCTCTACTCCCATATATATTTGTTAAAAACTAAATACATGGTTATGATGTCCATGAAGCCCTCTACCAAAATCGTGAATTCAAGGCCCTTGGGTCAGGAATTCAGACTCGAAGGTAGGGCCAATATGGCCATATAGTAAAAATGTGTTAAATCTTAGAAAATCTTCTTCTCTACTCCCATATACATTTGTTAAAAACTAAATATATGGTTATGATGTCCATGAAGCCCTCTACCAAAATTGTGAATTCAGGGCCCTTGGGTCAGGGATTTAGACTCGAAGGTAGGGCCAATATGGCCATATAGTAAAAATGTATTAAATCTTAGAAAATCTTCTCTACTCCCATATATATTTGTTAAAAACTAAATATATGGTTATGATGTCCATGAAGCCCTCTACCAAAATTGTGAATTCAGGGCCTTTGGGTCAGGGATTCAGACTCGAAGGTAGGGCCAATATGGCCATATAGTAAAAATGTGTTAAATCTTAGAAAATCTTTTTGTCTGCTACCATATATATTTGTTAAAAACTAAATACATGGTTATGATGTCCATGAAGCCCTCTACCAAAATTGTGAAATTCATGGCCCCTGAGTCAGGGGTTCAGGCCCTTTGGTGCGGCCAATATTGCCATATAGTAATTTTGTAATTCATGACCCCTGGGACAGGGGTTTAGGCCATAAGGCGGGGCCAATATAGCCATATAGTGAAAATGTGTTAAATCTTAGAAAAATTTCCTCTTACTCCCACACATGTGGGCAAAAAACTGAATGCATGGTTATGATGTCCATGAAGCCCTTTACCAAAATTGTGAAATTCATGGCCCCTGGGTCAAGGGTTCAGGACGTGGGGGGGGGGGGCAATATGGCCATATAGTAGTAAGCATATAATGTTTAAAAATCTTCTTCTCTATTCTCACACATCTGTAAGAAAAACTGACTTCATAATTATGTTTACCAGGAAGTCCTCTAGTAAAATATGGGTTTTGACTCTAGGGCAGGGCCAAAATGGATGCATGGGTGTTAATGCATATAATGTTTAAAAATTATCTTCTTTACTCCCACACACCTGTAAGGAAAACTGAATTAATGATTTTGTTTACCAGATTTTTAAGTTTTTCGCTAAAATTATAGGTTTCATAGTCCTTTTTGAAAGATTTCAGGCAGGGAGGTGGTCGTCATTACAAATATATAATTTTTCTACTCCGTAATGAAACTTAAATAAATGCATTTATGAGACTCCTCGACAAGTTTATGTATGGGTTACATGCTACTCAGATGACCGTTAGGGCCAATTGGCCTCTTGTTTAAAATGTCTTTAGGAAAATATGGAGATGTCCATTATTTCCATATTGGTGTCCTAAGGATATGTATCCGCTGGTATAGGTTTTCAGAAGAAGGATGCTCCAGTCGATATACAAACATGAATAAATATGATGATAATGACAGAAAAGATACGATAAAAATCTGTCATTTGTTCATACACATTCCAAAGCTGAACACGACTCATAAATAGGCACCGTCATAGAGGTACATGTATTTAAACCCATCGATCTCTTTTCACCTGATTACCCACCTGAAACTCGTTGCCGTCGTAAAGGATTCTTTTCATGGTCGTAGATTTTGTGCGTTTATTCCATGTTTTATGTACATTTTCTGTGTGTAAATAAGGCACTGCCTTTTATATTTGATGTTATTTTTTCTTGGCTCGGAGAAAGTGCGTAAATTTGATAATTGCATCGAGACAGAGCAACACAGGGATGGAATTAGTACGTCATTAAATGTGAAACCTCCACAGCGATATATTATCGTTTTACTAATAGCGTGACAGTTTGCCTGTCAAGGCGTGCTCAAGTTGTATGTGCTGATTATCATATTACTCATCGATTGGCTGTTAAGTTTCAATGATGTGAATGCTAATTTACATATCAAACACAGAACCCAGGAACGCACTGACCAATGACATTCCATGATTTTTTTTTAGTGAATATCAACACGTGGACAGTCCAAAGCTTGTTGTTTGTTAAATCAATTAAATGTTCATGCCTAAAAATACATTATAAAACTTTAACCAGTGAATTCCACCAAAAGTATACATTATTCGGTATTATGAAACCAACCATTAATCTATCCTTAAGAAAGCGATTGCAAGGCGTCACGTGACCGATTCATGTGAAGTCTAAAGAAAGAATTGTTTACTGTAACCATTTCCGGAAAACGTCGTGCGCATGATCGAGTTAAGAAAGTAATGGCAGACGTCAACAAATGTCAATCGAAAAGTTCAACTTCTGACCAGCCAAGAGTGAAAGGGAAATTTGTTTAAAAAGGTACAGCAAGCAGATCAAACCGTTTAAAATATTTCAATAAAGTTAATTATGACCTGAGTAAAACCAGAGGAACAGAGCGCTCGTATTCACGCGAAGCAGACGATTACTATAATACACAAACAGCTGATCATGATGTTTATTACGATGCGGACATTGCGCTCGTGGAGACAGTGGCAGAAGACAGTGATATTTCATGGAGGGACGGCAGGAGGATAGTTGAATTGAAGCATATGGCTGACCAGATGTTTTGCATTAAGTGTTCTCACCCCCTTCATCTGTCTCATATCGTAGACGAAAAGATCAGTGGCCTAGGAAGCTTCCGAATGCTGGAGAAAAGTACCCAGGAGAAAACGTACCCAGGAGAAAACGTACCCTATTTCTAGGGTACGTTTTCTCCAGTAGAAAACGTACCCGAGTACGTTTTCTCCAAGAGAAAACGTACCCTATGAAAATCAGAAAAAATACTTTTCATAAATATTCTTAGATGACACAAAATAAAATATACAATAAACGTTTGTATCATTTGTTGCTGTTGTTTTTAAATACAGTCACGTGCATAAATTTTAAAGATAATAATTTTGTTTAATAACACAATAATTTGTTACATACACATACACGAACATCGCCTGAGCAGTTTAATTAGTCGGCAATTAATTCACCATAACGAAACCGTTAAATAATTAGTTTTTATTGCAATCTAATTTGGAGAACTAATTAAATGATGAGTATCTCAAGAAGTCGATAGGGGGATCTCGCATAGAGATACTCATATAGGTAAGGCTAACGGTAAATGGAATACTTAGAAGAAGTAGATTGATTACACTTTATGACAGGTCATTAATTCGTACTAAAATAAAAGTTGCTACAATTATTATAAAGGTATTAATTATAAAATAAATAAATCTTTATATATTTATGCATTGAAATATGCATTAAAGTAGCATTTGAAGAATATTTAATATGTCCAAACCCTTTAAAAATATAAAGTATTAAATTCATATATCTATAAAATTCATACATTTCTGTATATTTATTATGTAAAATAGTATTTAAAAGTATTAAAAACTATTAAGTAGTTGACTATGATTTTCATAGGGTACGTTTTCTCTTGGGTACGTTTTCTCCTGGGTACGTTTTCTCCTGACACCAAGCTTCCTACATATTCAGTGCCCCAGTCCCCAGTGTCTTTATATTAACACCGTAACCACCGGCAAAAGAAACGAGAAGGATGTATTTGACATAAATAATAAAGCCACTATAGGTAAGTTTGATAAACTACAAGCATATAACTATATGTAAAACCATGCAACGTACTAAGTCAGACTCTGCTAAATTTATAAAAGAAAATCCGATATATTGAAATGTTTACAATACATATTACAATTTCAGTTGATGGTTTATCACCCAGTCATGAACAATGAATGTAAAAAAGATATAAAAAAAAACACCAAACAATTCAAACTCTGTTAGCCATGCTTTGTATCACTGTGTAATGACACCCCCTCCTTCTCTTGACAGACACATACAATCTTGAGCAATACATGTAAATGACAAAAATTGCAGAACCTTTTTTTGTTGGCATTCAAGCAAGATTCATTTGGTCTGAGAAATTGAAACATTATGGAAATTAATTTTTTTTACATAAAACACAGCAAAGAATCATATATAAGTATTTATAATTATTGGTATCATGCAGAGACATATGTCTCTGTTGGTATATATAACATTTATATTTCACAGAATGAATGTGTGCAATCCATTTGACTTGTTTGAAAGATACATACATTACTGTTGGGGATCTTGCATCTTATTAGTTGGCACATATTTGCTGGCAAGGGGGTCAGGCCATTGATATTAATATTTGTTATTTCATCTAAAATTTCCTTAATAAACTAAGGTTAATTTTAGGACCATTTTTCATAAATATATTTTTTTTCTCATAAATATCAGTTATAAAATATTTTACTAGCTCTTCTTTTTTTAGCCATGATTCACTCTGGAATGGGGCCAACCCACTTGCAGAATTTTTTAGCTGCATGCAACATCCCACCACCAAACCAATCAACAATCATAAGGCGAGAAAAGGAAATGTCCAAATCCCTATTAAGTCAGGTAAAAAAAATGATTTAGATTGTATTATTTTGTTTTTTTTTATTGGGAAATCTTAGAAATATATAAATACTAGCAGTCACAGTGGTTTCTTAAATATTTGCTGAATACCAAATTTTGTGGATTTCATTGTTAAGTTTATATCCATGAAATTAAAAGTGATTTTCACTTTATCCACTAAAAATTGTAGCTGCAGGTCTGTACTCCCGGTCTGAAAAAAATCAAATGGATGACCTTAGAGGTCGTCCATACAAATTTTTCAGACCGGGAGCTACAGACCTGCAGCTAAGAAAATTGATACCCTTGAATATTAATGAAACCACAATTGCTGTAAATCTTATAGATAATTATATGAAAATGACTTTGGTTGGTTTCCCCTTGAGAGCTTTTCTAATCATATAGCCCTAGGTCTATTCATTTGAGTTTTATAATCTTTATTCTGCCAAAATTAAAAATTTATTTTGACTTTAAGTGTTGTATGGAAAATTTAAATTAACTGTTTGACAAACATACAAATTTGTTAACTCAAAAAATGCTTTTTGATAAATATATGCATTCTAGCAGGTAAAAAAAAAATTATTTTCAGTTTTTTTACAGGACATAATTAAACCATATAATTCATGTTTTAAGGCAAAACAGTCGTGTGATAGAGCGAGAGATAAAGAGAAAAACAGCACAGAGAGCACCAGCATGGAAGCAAGCTTTGACGCAGCATGGCAGACACGTGGATCTGGATGCCAGTATAACAGTAATACAGGTAATATGATATTCAACTTAATATACAGAAATGATGTTATTATGTGTTTTGTATTTATGTGCTCATATCTTTTTTCTTTTATTTTATAACCAATGGTATAGAGCTCTCTCTCTCTCTCTCTCTCTCTCTCTCTCTCTCTCTCTCTCTCTCTCTCTCTCTCCAAATTACATTGTATATATGAAATCAAGTATATAGCTGTTAATGAATTTTGGTTTTGTTTTTAAATTATCTTTTTATCATTTTACAGGCCATAGTAGCATGATTGGACCAAATACAGATAAAGTGATAGACTTTGATTATCGAACCCGGTTATGCAGCATTTGTACTCATCATTTTTCAAGAATAGAGACAGTTCCACCTCATGTCTGTAACAGTAATTGGGAAGGTAAGTTAAGGCTAAATATTTAATTTATTTATTATTTTTTAATTTGAATAATTGCATGTTCATATCACATGGCAGCAAGTATGTTGAGAAGGCTAAAGGATGATGGGTTTGAGATCAGTGCCATTCATGCAGACAATGACTCCACTACTGCAGCACGACTGAAAGCAGAATTCCAAAGTTTGGGAAAAAGATGTGATAAAAATCATTTGAAGAAAAACATAACCAAACAATTATACAGTCTCTCAAAATCCCATAAGCAACTGAAGCAAGAAGGAGTTATTTGTTACATTACAAAATGTTATATGCACCCTCTGTCCATCAAAAGGCAATCAGAAGAGGAAGTTGGAAAGAAATTAGACATGGTTGTACCCCACATATTTGGTGACCACAATTTGTGTTCAACTAGCTGGTGTGCCTACCACAGAAATCCGAAAAGTTACAGGTTGGTTGTAGATTTAGTAAGCTCTTTGATTTTATAGTGTAAATTTGGAGCATACATCTTTATTAAACAATTTGTTTTATCTTTTAACACTCAGTCTGATAAAAATGAATGGTAGATATATGTCTCTATATGAGAAGAATGATTTATTTATTGATATGAAGCCATATGTAATATAACAAAATGCTTAAAAATCTTTTGATAGAATGAAATATCTGCCTGATGGTAAACCCCTAAATGATGAAATGTTGAGGGAAGCTCTAAACAGAATAACTCTAAGCCTAAAGCGAATATTACCACAGCTTGTGTGCCTTGGTTCCACCCAGAGCAACGAAAACTTCAACAACATGGTTGCAAGTAAAGCACCAAAGAACCGGTGAGAAATTAATGTATGATATACCTCAAATCTAAGTGCCTAATTTTTATAAAACACACAAAATCAATGCATATAAGTGTATATAGCTTGATTAATATGAGAAACTCAAAGCAGATGAATAGAAATCAGAGGCATGTTCAAAAGAATGGGTGTTCGCGAGCACTCACTTTCATAAAGGTGTGTTCAACAGAATGAGTTCTCGTGAGCACCCATTCTGTTGTACAAGCCTCATATCTTTTTCCTTTATACATGTATGATTGCTTATGACTGTACAGACAATTATAGTCTCTAGGAGCTTATAAAATACAAGTACCTGTTATCTTTGCATGCCAAGATCTAGAGTTAATCCTTAAAAGGACTACCTCAAATCTTATTTTGTGAGAATATGAGTTTTTATTTTGATTTAATTTCAGTGCATATGGTGGAACAACATCATTGGCCTCAAGAGTATCAGCTGCTGTTCTACAGAAGAATGAAGGATATACATATATCAGTCAAGTATGAAATTAAAATGATTTTTTTTAATATTGTAAATGTATTTAGTTAAAAGATGCCACTATTTAGTGTAGAGCTCTGTGATACTGTGTATATTAGGCTCAGAACTGACACGCTCCTTCTACAGGATAAGGTTAATTAATCCTTCAGTGCAGTCAGTTAAGAGTTGATTTTTAAACTGAAGTGTCTTGGACTCGAGCCTATATATAATTGTGGTCATACTCTTCTTTATTGCTTTGTCACCCAACATTGATATTTCATATTGGCTCTATAACAATAATTTTTTTTTATTTAATTAATTCATTTTTTTTTTACTCCTGACAATAGGTTAATGAAGATGCCCTTCTTTCACCTGGGGTTGTCTCTAAATTGCATGGCAGAATGGACAAGAAGAAACTATGGAACAAAAAACAACAGTCATCCATTGCTTTCAAAAGAAGACGACTTCTGCTTAAGGTAATGATGCACAAAAATAATAAAAAGCTAAAATGCAATGCCATGTGTCAAGTTCACAGGTCAATTACAATAAGTTATAAGAAAGAAAGCTCTATAAAGCCTTAGTTTAAAAATCAAAGTACCTGAAACATGACATGAAAATTCAGCATTTCGTTATACCCCTCACAAACAAGGTTTGGGGGGTTATATACAATCATGTCAGTTTCAAATATCTTTCTGATTGAGGAACATAAGAAATTTATTACATCACAAAAAGAATATTGATGACCAGGCATGGGGTAATCGTAATCGAGTAATCGTAATAGATTGTGATGATTACTCTTTTTCAAGTAATCGACAGTAATCTGTAATCAAAGAGATTTTTGATTACTTGTTATTGAAATTTAATCGATTATATTTCCATTCTACTGTGTTTTTCCATTAAATTCTGTGATCTTCAAATGCCTCTAAATGCAACAAGTAGTCAAAGGTTAAAATGACGAGTTTTATTATGACGTCACAAACATTGAACGCTGTAAACTGCAACGTCACAAGCAAAAATCAAAGTTCACGCTTGTGGCTGTTACTGTGGCTCTTCCATTAATATTAACTTACCCATAGGATAAGATAGGAATTTTAAGGTATGAATCACATTTGCAGACAAGGCAAGAAGTTAAAAAATGTAAATCTAAGCATTAAATCATGATTTTTTGAAGTATACACTCTCATAACGCGCGTTACTCAATTTGTATGCACACACCGCTGCAGTTATGAGAGTGTATACTTCAAAAAATCATGATTCAATGCTATAACAGCTAAAAAAATGCTATGTAATTATAATTACTATTTTGATTACTCTTCATATAAATATTATGTGATTCACATATTGTATAAAAAATACTCTACAAGTGTTGTTTATAATATAATTAATAGAATAAAATTGTTTATATATTTATTCATTATGATTTTCCACTTTCACTTAAAATATAAAAAAATTTTCACATGAGAATGATGAGTATATAATCAGATAATTAGTTCTTCACTCTGTGTTTCACACTTCCTTGCAGATATTTTTAATTATTTAACCTAATGTGTCTTAGAAAAATCACTAGAGTACCTAATGATTTACCATTATTGAGAGAGAGAGAGAGATTTAACAATGTACATGCCACTGACTAACACTCACATAATTTAATTGAACTGTAGGAAATACAATCACGTATGTACCAATAATTTTCATTTCAGAAAAGAAAACAAAAAAGAGAGTATTCCCTTCATTTGCGTGAAGGAAACACATATGGAAGCAATATAGAGACTGCTGCAGAGGTGGATATTGAGAGCATTCAAGGTAAATAAAAAGATAAAAGCCATTCTACTACATGCACTATATCATAAATGAATTCACATTATGTACCGTTAGTTATTGTTGATGATGTACAGGCCAATAAAAATGATCCACAAATTTTGGAACGCATGGATCGAAGTTCTTTAAACCTTCCACATTTTAAATACCAATTTTAAAATAAAATAATTGATATAAATGTATTTGAAAAATAGAAAGACATTAATATTCACACCTTTAAGTACTCTTAGAATTGAATTTATAATAAATCAAATGTATTTTAAAGATTGGATGAGTAAATGCACAGCTTTATGACACATTATCATTTATACAATTTTGTTCCAGGTAAATTTGATCCAGAGAAGGGAGAGTTTATCATGTTTGATATCGAAACAACTGGTTTAAGTCGGGACAGCGACATTGTTCAGCTCTCTGCATTTGATGGCATCACAGAATTTAATGTCTATATACGACCAAATCAGCCAATCAGCAAAAATGCTACTGCAATATCTGGTATTACCTTCTCATTCAAAAAAACACCGTCTATTACAATGGAAGAGAAGTGGAATCAACAGATTTGAGATTAGGTTTATTGTCCTTTGTCATAAATTACATGAATGCAGCATGCTTTCCGAATTCATTCAGTGTGTTTATGGATGTGCAGATACACTTAAACTTGCACATAAACTGTACAAGAAAGAAGATGTAGGGAACTACAAACAGTCTAATTTAGTGAACATTTTGCTAGGGAAATCTTATGCTGCACATAATTCTCTAGAGGATGTCAAAATTCTGCATGAACTTTTCACTAAAAAGTTGACCTGCCATTCTGAGGATCTCTTTCCTTTTCATATTCATATCCTGCAGAAATCTTTCAAAACTATGGTGGAAAAGAAGGCAATGTCAGTCGCAACATCCAGAAAGATTGCAGGATCTGGTCTAGGATTCCGGCATATGATGCTTGCTCATAAGCGGGATGAACTTAGTGGTGTTAAAACTCTTTTAGGAGAACATGGTATGAAAGGAAAAGTTGTTTCTAAAATGATTGAGTATTTGAAAGCTCATGAAGAGTGACTAGATTGTTATGTCTTTGTATCCAAAGGTTAAGGTGAGCTCTTTTGATCATCTGATGTCTGTCTTCTGCCCATTAGTCTGTCCATGCAACCATCTGCAAACTTTTCACTCCATGATTTCTTCTTTAGAATCTTTAGAATTGCTATACGAATTGTTAAAACTATAACATGGGGTTTCATGAGAGGTTCAAAGAGGTACCGGTAGATTGTAAAATTTCTTTTAAAAAAATTCAGTGCTTATACAATTTGTGAGATTACTATGCAAAACATTGTCACATACATTATTGCAGATTCTAGAAGAGTTTCTGTTGTTCAGGTAATTATATATGTGGCTCATTGGCCTCCACAGAAACTCTGCTCTCTTTTTTTTATATCTGAAATCCACTATGGCATGTATTACATACATGTATATAATAGTTTTCTATTGTTGAATGTTGTATGAGTATTCTGTAAAACTATTTATCTCCATTAAATGTATGTACACACTCTAATAAATTATTTTGCAGATCAATTGTACATGCATACATCAGAAATGTGCATTTTACTTGGATTTTGAATTTTGATAATTTGTGAAAAAATACAAGTTGTTGACCTTTTTATTGTTAAAAATTGCATAAAGTATACCCCTACTGTACAAATAACTCTTACTACAGTTTTCAAGATACTGATAGGAAGTTTTTGTTTATCAGATCATTTGTGCATTAACCAAAGATGTGGATACTTGTGGATTTGGATTTTTTTATAACTTTTGTGAAAAATACTAGTTGTTGAACTTACTCATTTTCTTGCAAAATATTGCATAGAGAGTACCTCATTTCTCTGGATATGTAGTCTTTATCAATTCAGGGTTGACAAATGGTTATGGATATCTGTTCACACAAAAACCCAGTTTGCTGTCACAGTAGCATCTTTTCTCTTGTTGTATTAATTAAAGGGTTTTATGTGACAGTATTTTTTTTATTTAATTTTTTATGTTGGATAACGTTTATGTGAAACATACCAAAATGACCTTTTTGCACTTACCAGTATATAATCTTCCATATCATACACAAAAATGGAATATGTTTGAAATACTATGTAACATTTAAAATTGACTAGATATCCAGTAATGTCAGACCAATGATTTATTATATGTATTTTAGGGAAAGGTTAATTTAACCTACATTGAATTTGTAAATACAGGGTAGGAGTCATGTTTAATGGCATAAATCAACTCTGTGGTCTTAAAAGTTGTTGCCAAAAATCATATGAAATTTGACGAATTAAGAGTTCATTATAACATAAAATTATTACATTTCCCTCCTTGAATGTTCATTTATTTTGATCGTCAACATCATGTATTGGTTCATGAGCAAAATGCATTAAAAAGCCTGAAAATTGGGGGGGGGGGGGAGTGTACAAGTATTGTGATGTAGTGTAAAAAGTAACTCGAATAACCCACTTGATATTTTGCATTTATGTTACTACAGATATGTTTTATAACATTTATTAAAATAAAGAAGTTTGATTGGTTATTAAATTTTTGAGGATCAAAAAACATGCCTCAGGACCATAAAATTTTGTTCAAATTATGATGAGTACATATTATACAAGGCAATGGCATTGTAATTTGTATAATTGATTTTGAATGAAAGTTATATTTCTATTTACTATGAATGGTATTAAATAACAATTGATGGTTATTGCTTGTTTTTGTAATTCATATTTTTTTTACCTGGTGTATTTAATCATAACCCAATAAAAATAAGATACTGGGAAAAAGTGTGGTTGCTATGACAACCATACCGCCCTTAAATCAACGATTATTAAAGTTGAAATTTTCTCAAAATGTTACTACTAATATAAGGTATAATATATATAAAAAGGAGAAAAATTGATTGGATAGAATTTTTTCAAGGACCCTTGCAATCACCTCCTTAAATATACATGAAAAATATGAATTATAAATAAAAGATAAACCTTTTTATACGAATGGCATCGGACGAACAAGCAAAACATTTTATGATATGCTGCACCTTTTGCTCTGGAACTTTAAAGAAAACGAGTAAAAAGCGTTGAGGGCGTTTATTTCATTTGACTACAATGTCGGGTATCTTGGGGTATCTTGTTCTTAATCATTAAGACATTTTATGTATTGTATATGGTTAAAAATGAATAAAGCAAACCAGAGTTTAGGCTGACCACGTGATATTTACAACAAAAATGTGTACTTAAACAATCATGTAATGTCATTGGTCATTGCGTTCCTGGGTTCTGTGTTTGATATGGAAATTAGCATTCACATCAATGAAATTGATCAGCCAATCGATGAGTAATATGATAATCAGCATACAAAATTTTAGCAGGCTGTGAAATGCAAACTGTCGCGCTGTTAGTAAAACGATAATACTTTGAAATGTTTAGAGGTTTTTGGCTTATATTGGGGTTGTTATGATAGCAGAATCTGTCGTGTTCAGCTTTAATGTCACAAAGTAGACACCATGCTTACACGTAGCTTACCATCAATTCTCTGTAAAGACCACACGCTATCATGAAATTGAATTTTAATATCTCTGACTTGAAAGAGTGTTTCATATGAAGACTCTGTGTGTTAAACTTTTGACATTACATGCTCAGTATCCATAGCGACGACATTGAAACAATTTGCTCATGGCAAAAATAACATATAGAGTGCCATTATGTAAAAATCTGTTATACTCCTTAAATGTATGAAGCTCTGGTCATGACATTGTTATAATTTTATAGGCAAGTGATTAATGTATTTGCACACAGAAATTGATTTCAGTGAAATGCACAGATTGCCATACCGTGGGTTTTTGTTTCATAGATTTAGCTAATAAAAACACACAAAATAATACTAATTAAATTTTATGCAGGCGATTGAAAGTTAGGGAAAACATGTGTTTTAACAAGAAGAGACCTTGGTCTAATAAATGCAACCTAAATTGGCTTGGGTATATTCCCTGTGTTTCATATACAATTATTTGGAGTTACCACTTTTCCACAGAAAGTAATTTAGAGTTACTTTCCTTTGTTGACTCTTCTGTACTGAGGCACAAAAAGCCGTCAAAACGACATCGTAAATAAGACGTTTCAAAAACATAGATCAAATAAGGCGAAGAAAACATGTGATTTAGGGTAAGTGAATTTATGTAAGACTGACTCGTGTTGAGAACCCACATTAACAAGCAAAAAAAATTAGATCATTAAAAAGCATTTTAAGGATATGACATGCAGTCAATAGCAGTCTTTATTCCACTAGACAAATGTGAGTTTATAATTTCAAACAGTATTAACAATTATATATGAGAAAAGGGTTTTAGACAAACGATTCATACATGTATATGAATATGAAGAATAGCTGATGAAGGCGGACAGTTTCTCTGCTCCATGTTGTTTGTGTGTTGACACCAAATAAAACCTTAATGTAGCTTAGCATCTCAAAGGTAAACGAAGAGAATCTAGGATAGTCTAAACCAAATTGTTTTGTATATTAAATAGATAATAAATAAATTCAAACAAGATGCACACTGCATGCATAATCTTTTGTCATAAAAAAGATATTTTCTAAATTTTCTAAAGCAGAGAAAATGTGCTTTTTGTTACAATAGGCGCTAATGTAATGCAATGCATTTATGCTTCTATCACTACAGATAAAGGTATCTAATAAACATCATAATTTAAGGTATGAAACACGATCTTTTTATTTCTATGTAACAGACATTAAATGTATTTCAGAGTAAGACTTATAACACCTGTTTATGGTAAAGAGTGCAATTGTCCAACCCTGTTGGTACTCAAATAAATTATTTGAAGCCAATTCACCATTTATGGTAAACAGTGCAATTATCGCAAGTATCGCAAGAAGAAATTTGATGAATGTGTTCAAGCCTTAAAATTGGTTTAATTTGATTTTCAGTCACTAAGCATGTTCATATTATTTATACCTCACGATGTTTACAAATAATCAAAAGCTGTTGAATATTTTCTCCCATAACTTGTCCTTCTACCTCTCCAGTAAGTCATGCTCTTTGCTGAAATTGAAAGAAAGATATAAAGAAATCCAAACATTGCCAATGACAAACCTAAAATAAAATTCATTTCGATTACAAGCTAGCAATGTTACTTTATTTTGTCATTTAAATGTCTCTATATAAACTTACTTGCATCACTATTTACTAAGCAAGCTGATTTTCATATGCTGTATACATTCTCAGAGATATCTTATTAAAGAATGAATAAGTATAAACATTTTCATAAAAAGCCTTTAATAAGGCTAGACATAAAATTTAGTTTATTTCTGTATAATCTACAATTGGTATTATTTTCATCAAATCTTTTAGAATTAGTAAAATGCTCCCCTTGTTCATTAGATTAACTTCTTTATAATCTCCAAGGTGTTCTCTCTGTATGTTTGTTTGTACTGGCTGGTCTGTCATAACCTTTTGGTGTGGTTATCTTCTTGTTTCGTTTAAGGTCAATCGCGGGTTCAAGATTTTGCGCCCTTTGCACATGGTAATGCGCATTACTTAAAGAAAATCGTTTAAATGTCATAAAACACAAGTGCAGATTAAATTGTTCAAATATACAAGTTATCATGTAGCGTTTTTATTTTAAAATAAATCACTTATCATAAACATTATTTTAAGTGAAACGAATCCTTAGAAAATGTTCAGAAGTATTTTAATCATTTCGCAGCCTCAATATTTTGCATATTTTTGTTATCTAAAATATATAAACATGCACATACGCACATACACATCTACGAGAAGAAATAACGTTTACTTGTTTTAATCTATAATATAATACCAAATCTCCTGCTAACAGGTCATTGAAATTTAATCTATTTAAAGTACAATAGAGATATAATGTACTTTGCTTTATTAAAGTATACAAAAAGATGATGCAAAATTTAAAACGCAGTTTTCAACGTTTTCAAAACAAATTAAAATGTTATTTGGGGCGAGATATGTAAATTGTTCCCTGCAATGATCGTTAACTTTATAGCTTGCATGAATCATTAAGAAAGCATTTAATTCTTTACATTTGCATCTTACTTTGAGAGTTTATTTGAGAGTTGATCGTAAATAAGTAAGTTAAAGTAACTGTACTTGTATTGTTAATGTACATCAGTACGTTAGATAAAAGAAATAACGTCGTCTTGAGTCTGACATCATCATGATAATTTCGTGCAGTCCGTGACTTTTTAAGTGCTGAAGGTTTCGACCGATCGATAAACTGGTTATTACTAGATCGTGTAGATTTCAGCCCTATGATTTTGTATAAATATATGAATCACAATCGGTTCTCTTAAGAAATAGAGAAAACAATACTCGGTAGATGTTAAATTTTATTGACAATTTTAACGTTCTTTGAAAATGTGCACGGTCCGATGAATATTCATGATACTCTTGAGATTATTATTTGATGGGTCGCAATATAGAAGTAAGTTTTCGTCCCACAAAGAGATCTGTTTACATAATCAAAGGTAATCAACAAAAGTCGATCAAAGTTTGCGTATGACGACAGATCAAATACCATTAATGTCGTTGTCTGTTAACCAATTTAACAAATGCATCTGATATCTTAGTATGGCATGTTTATTCAAGCAAGATTAAAATTTTAACTATTAAAAACAAATTTGTAAAGAATATTCGTACAAATTATGTAAAATTTTCGATTCATTTCTCATTTCTTTTCCATATTTTTTTTTATTTCTTACGCAATCAGTTTTTAGTGATTAGTGTCAACAAATAGAAGAAATTAGCCTGCTAGCATTAAAGTCAACTATTAACCATCCTAACCGGGTGTAAGGCTTAATCTATAGCTTACTCGATAAATTCATCAATCCATGCTTACAGTACTAGTTTGATAAAAATATTGCATGAAAGACTGTGTATCTCTACTTTAGCATAGCAACCCACAAAAAACCGAGTTGAATCCTGAAAAGCCAATGTACCCAAAGGTATACATTAACGGGGATCTGCAAGAAATGTGAACAGAGCACAAGTCAACATGTATCTACAAGTTCATTGATGTTAAGAAAGAATCTTCTGGTTTATATTCGTGTTCTCATTGGTATGAAACTCACGTCCAACGCAGCGGACGGTCTCTGTACGAGTGCTGAAAGATAACGCGAACGAATTAATTTGCTGATTAGGGGTTGCTGTTAATTAAGTTGTACCAGTAGGATAAACCGTAATGAAGGTTTGTAGGGGAGACAGGCTCTGTAAATGACCAAATAAATATTTACAAAAGTGTAAAAACTAATAGGAGTTAAAAAAAAAGAAAATAAAATAGATGCAGGCGCATCAATAACGGGCTCTCCCGAAAATTTGACAACATCTTACTTTATTGTTCGTGTCGTTGGTTATTCTTGTGCGCTTATATATATATATATATATATATATATATATATATATAACACATGTTTATCTCAATATATGGTGGATATCACTCATGGGTTAAATTTTTGATATAACACTGTGTGTTATTACGCCATGTGACGTCATAATTAAACATTACAGAGGTTTAGGGGATGATTGACGTTGAATGAAAAAGGAACAAAATAATTCAGTTGAAAAGTGTAGAGTTATAAATGTGAAGCATTTAATGCTGTTTTAATTTTTTTATAAATTGGTAAAAATATGTTAGAAAATTAACTATTTGTTTGACGGAACTTTTTTCTGGCGTAAGGTTGTTAACGTCTTATAGTAAATGTGTTATGCAGCTCACAATTATAATGTTTACAGAAAAGACTGAGGTTTAACAAAATACGTGGAAAACATGTGATAAAAAAAAATACTCGTCATGGCTCGGGGTTAGAAAAAATACAACGAGTTTGATAAAAATCATATACCATCGCAAATCATGAGAGATCCTATATATATAATACCTGCTTAACTGATAAGGGGGGGGGGTCTAACAAGCCCTATTTGTAACTCAGAACATAACACATCGCAATTAGTTGTGTCCCTTTACCTCACCTCATCGTGCAACTTTATTTTTTCTTCAAAGGTGAAATCAATACCAATTTACGGTCATTACAAGGTGTCATTTCTATATCCAAATATGTAGATTGAGAATACCTTGCTCTATGTGTTCTTAATTCCAAATTATATCGGTTTATTTAAAAGTAACTGAATAAAAAGTGTTAGTTTATTGCTTGTATGACCGAGCAAAAGTCGAAGAAAGAGAAGTGTTCACGAACAAATAGTATGGATGTTATTAAGTAATGAAATCATTTACCAAAGACAAACCATCAAATGCAAAAATAAGCTAACAATAGATACATCATCATGGCACTTTCTGTGTATACGATAATTTTAATTTCTTTGAAATCAGGGAAATTAAATGAAAGAGAAAGAAATAGTTACAAGTAATGTAGAAACCTTAAAATGCAGTCGACCAGATTGAATAGTACCGATAATCATCTAGTGCTAAAAGAAAAACTCGAAAAATTGTCTGCCACAGGTTATAACGTACATCGGGGTACCGTAATCAATATTTAGAATGCCAAATATTATTTGTTTTATTCAATTGTAGTTGACACGTTTAATTAATTAAGAAATAAACATTCTTTTCAGATGAATCTGTTTCTTATATATTTAACCATTGACCCTAAATACAGGCTCCAGGATTTGGTACGTTGACATCAAGTGCGAGTCTTAACGACTAATTGTTTAGTAACGTTTTTAAAAATTCCTGTGTCAAGACTGTAAAGAAAAATATCTCACCTAAATCTTATCTACAAAACTCAACGTGGCACTACTTAGAAACAATTCAATGGATCCTGAATACAGCCTCCAAGATGTCGTACGGTGTCATTAGTGTGATACACCGAACCCGCCGTCGTACTGTTTCATTTGTAATACACATCTGTGTATAGCCTGTGAGTGTACACATCTCTCAGACCGATCTAAAGAACATGAAGTGATGCCATATAGACTACAGAAATACCTTCAAGATTGTCCAAAACATCCCTATAAAAATGTGCACGTTAATGTGAACTGTGTGGCATTCCTGTCTGTAAGCAGTGTGCTTCTTCCAGTGAACACAAAGGGCATCATTTTGTAAACCTAAAAATATTCTTGCGAGGAGAATAACAAGAACTAGATAAATTATATTATAAATATAGAACTTTTGCAACCAAAATTCAGTTTCAAAAAGCTGAACTCAATACAAACTCCCAGAAATTGACTAGAGTTATAACTGAACATGGACAAGCTTTGCACACGGAAATAGACACAAGAATCGAGAAACTGAAAGCTGATCTTAATAATATGGACTCCAAATACCTGGCTATGCTACAAAAGAAAGAAGAAGAAATCACTTGCACCATTTCTGAAACCACACATACTATTGATTATATAGATAAATGTTTGAAATCCAATGATATTAGCCTTGTCTTTGCCTACAAATCCAGGAATGATGAATTTAAAACCTTGCCGGATAAAATCACAGTTTCATTACCGAGTTTTACTTATCAGAAGATCAACAAAGAACAGTTTTATCAACAGTTGGGTTCTCTGTCAGAGTTAACTATCAAAACAGAAGAACGCGTCTGCACAATGGATTCTCCAGATACTGAGTTTTCTCTTCTCGACGGATCGCGTGGAGCAGTTTCACGGTTTGATGCTTCTTCTGAAAATTCTCATCCAGACAAGCCGCTTACTGGTTATTCCAAGATCATTGCATCAATTAATACTAAAAATATATTGCACAGCGTGTCGTGTGTAAATGATGAATTGTTTTGGACTTGTGGTAATATAGGCGTTCTGAAGCTATATAACCTTCGTGGAGAAGTAATGAAGAAAATCAAAACAATATCAGGGCACAATCCAGAAGACATAGCAGTGACAAAGAGTGGGGATGTAGTTTATACTGATTACGATGAGAGAACTGTGAACATAGTGAAAAATGGACAAATAGAAGTTTTGATCAGACTGCGGGGGTGGATACCTCGCAGTGTTTGCTGTACTGTATCTGGTGACCTTCTGGTTGTCATGTTAAGTGATAGGGATAAACAGACAAAGGTTGTCCGATTCTATGGTTCAGAAGAAAAACAAAATATTCAATTTGATGACAAAGGACAACCGCTTTATTCATCGTTTGGTGACAAATTCATTTGCGAGAACCGGAACTTTGATGTTTGTGTATCAGACTGCTACGCCCGTGCAGTAGTGGTGGTCAGTCAGGCCGGAAAACCCAAATTTACCTACACTGGCCATCTCTTTACTTCAAAAAAATTATTTCAACCACTTGGCATCGCTACAGACAGCCAAAGTCGGATTCTGGTTGCAGACTATTACTCTTACAGTCATTTCATGCATATCTTTTACAATTTAATGCTATGCTATGGTATGCGATTTTAATGATATGCTATGAGATTTCAATGCAATGCTATGAGATTTGTATGCTATGCTATGAGAAATTGAAATTGAGGGCTTAATGATATGGTATGCTATGCTATGCTATGGAATGCTATGAGATTTGAACAAAAAATCCTCTATACACAGAAGAGTTCCACATATTTGGAAGTAAAATGATAAAAAGCCAAAGTTAACCACTTATCTGCAATGTGAGCATTTATTCTTTCAAATAAAAACATTTAAAACCGAGTAAAAATTATGTAGTATGGTATGCTATGGTATGATATGACGAATGAGATTCTATGAGATTGTATGCTATGGTATGAGATTCCAATGCTATGCTATGAGATTTCAATGCTATGCTATGAGATTTCTATGCTATGCTATGCTATGGTGTATGTTGTAAAAGATATGCTTGAACTGACTGTACTATATCCACATTCTTAATCAAAACGGACAATTTCTCTGCTACATTAATAATTGTCATTTGGACTTACAATGTTCTCTATGTGTAGACAAAAAAGACAACCTGTTTGTAGCTGAATGGTTCACAAGTAAGTGAAGAAAATCCATTATGAGATATAAATATAATAAGGAGTATTTTTACATGCGATATGTCTTTACATTTGTGTCGGTGTGCCAAGCTTGATGTAATCGAAATGGAGAAATCGTAATCGATTGTAAAAATTTTTTAATAAGTCAAATGTAATATACACTGTATATTCAAAGAGATTGTCAATTACATGTTATCATAATGTAATCGATTAAAGCTAAATTTTTCACTGTAATAACCATAACTTTTTCGATTATTTTCGATTTCTCTGTTTAAAAAAATGTCATACTCTACTGATATATTCTATAAAAGGGTATACAAATGCCATTTAAAAGTATAAACTTTTTTATATAATAGATTTGTATTCAATTATTGCTTATATATATGTAATTTTTACCCGATTTGCTCTGTTGGACTTACTGGTTCACAAATTCAGTTTCTTCACTCTGTGTCTTTCAATTCCTTCTAGATGTTTTTTTTTTCTGTACAAGTCTTTGAAAGATCTATCTGATTGTTGGCTATTTTTAAAGAAAGATAGAAAGAAAGAGAGGAGTGTTTGTACAGAGAGTGCTATTTTAGTCTGTTTGCCAAAGAAAGATGGAGAAATGTGCATGAGTGTCACTCAATGTGTTTGTTTTAATAAACTGTTTGGATACACAAATGAAGTTAAAGAGGGGTAACATACCAGAATAAATAGCCAAATTAAAAAAAAAATTAAAGGAAAAAATTACAAGCTTTAAACACATAAAGAATTCAACCTATAGGATCTCGTTCTAATATTATGATGTTTAATTAAGGAAATTTAAAAAAACGTATTGTATAATAACTAAATGTTTCTATTGAATATTTGTATAAAAAGATATATTTTTTATGTTTAATAAGATTCAGATATTATTAATTTATAAGCATATCCACTTAAGCCGCAAAAATTGATGTCAACAAATATAATGTTTGCATACGTTTTAAGTAGTGATAGGACCTATCATCTATTGTCTATCTTTCAATATATTCATAAATTAGTGATTAAAAGTAACCTGTATTAGGAAATGAAAACTAACAAAGAATTAGTAAAAATAAGATAAATTGGAATGCTGATCCAAAACATTAGATAGTATTTTATTAGATGGAACTTGAATGACGGGGAAGTTGAAGTTTATAATAAAACAAATTTGTTTCAAAAATGAGTATTTCTATAAAACCTATTAAAGTAAAATGTTTTCCTTTTTTCAATTCTGAATTAATGAAACATGTTTGTTAGCTGATTATAAAGTTTGCTAACGTGATTCATGGAACAAAATGAAGATAACAATGTGTGAGTGAAAATATCGAAACCCATCCCTGTTAAATGATTGGATGTTTGAAATATATCCGATTCAGTTATCTGATGTGTTTCATTAAGTCCTATATCATCAATATATATTACAAATAAAATTCTTATTATAATTTTGTTAAATCAAATAATAACCAAATCACAAAAATAGTTTTCTATTATCATTAATATGTTTAATAAATATTTTTTTTATTTTACTCAATTGAACTTATACAAGCTAAACACATTCTAATATATAAATATTCAAGTGAAATGTAGAAAATGTGAACATCTACTCGAGCAAGGATTGTGTAATTTTTTATGATTTGGGTATTGAAGATGATTTAAATTGTTTTTCTAAATGTTCGTTTTCTCAACAATTTCAAGACATTACTTATCCAGAAGTATTTTTAAAATTGCTTGTAATATATCCAGGATAACTGCCTAATCAATGTGTGTGATGTATTCCTTAGTTTATCTTCTTTATTGTAAATTGATATGATTTAAAGCTAGAAACAGACATTTTGTTAAATAAATAAAACTACGGTGCCAGACTAATTCTCCCTCAAAATCTTTCAGCGCTTCCGAAAATAACATTGGGTTGTTCTATAGATCAAAGGAGTGAAGAGCACTGTAGGAGGTTCCATTTCTGCCTCCTCAGTATAAACAGTCATTCTTTCACCATTACAATATAAATCAAATTGTTATGTAGGAGGGAATCTCAAAAATCCTCGATTATTGTAGAACGTTTTCCTGTGTCGTACTGTTAATATATCGTCGCACCTGATCAGACCATTCACTGATTTTTCCTTTAAAAAACGGATTGTTTTACTGTTTATTTGTAGAAACTGATTTAAAAAATGCAGCACGTTATTTCTTTCTTGGATTTACAATCGTTAATTTACTATGTGGGATGTATGCCATGGTCAACAATATGATGCACACATTATTATTTTTGTGTGAACGACACACATGTTCGATGTGCACGCGAAGTAAGGCAGCACTATGTATGTTTGACAATTTATTTTTTTTAATTGCTGTCTAATTTTCTATTGACTGTGGTTTTGATTACATTTTTGATTCAATTCATTGAACTTACACAAAAGATAAAACAGTGGTTTTGAGATATGAATCATATTTGCAATGAAGACAGCTTTCGGGTGAGATTTTCTGATCACCTGTTGTCTTGACAAGTGAAGGTAAAACTTTGGGTGACCATTTAAGGCAGCTCGCGGGTTTGATTTCGTCATCAAATTCTGTACGCAACTTAGACAACTCTAGTGGCCGTTTTCGTTTATGACGTCATAACGGAGACATCTCAAGATTTCCCGCTTCACTCTCTCTAACGCAAAATGCTCTGAGTTATAATAAAGTTATCCGATTTAGATTTATGGTGTAAATACTATAGTAGTAATTCATACTTAGTTTTCAAGTACGAATCATAAGGTGGAAATGCAGATTGGAAGCAATACATCATAAATCATAACTACGTAGATTATCAGCAAGAATTGGAGCGTTACTTTTTCACTCTATGTGAAACTTTACCTAAAAGCTAAGTAGTGTCAGTCATGTAGTCTCAAACCTGTGAGAGAGAGAGAGAGAGAGAGAGAGAGAGAGAGAGAGAGAGA
>WFKH01003881.1:70369768-70383688 GCA_016163765.1 Magallana hongkongensis
CATTTATAAATTTATTAGGGGCCAAAGTCCTTAACTTTTGATGCAATGTATTTAAAATATGAGACATATTTTGTTAAGCATTGTATAAGAGAAATTGTCTGCATTGATTATTCTAATCGATTCCACTAATTAAAACACCAATATATGTCCCCATTTAGGATCTACAGGGGTGACCCCTAAAATATTCAGTCATTTATATCCTAAGTTTAATCGATAAATCATCGTATCATTTTAAAAAATCAAACGGAAGACCTACTCGTTACTCGTAACGAGATCGTGTCTAGTTGTTATAGTACTTGGAATAATCTTATAGTAAAAAGAAATACGCGGATGTGTTAAGGAAGTATGTGGGCAATTTAGCGTCTTTTTTAGACTGTTATATTCAAAACGTGAAATTAAATAACTGTTTAAAATCAGATCAAAAACTCAGTATCATCCTTTGAAATAGATGTCAATGCAATAAAATCGGGTAGGACATCACTGTCACATCGCTGCATTATCACGTGACAGCTATAAATAGCTTACGTATATTTCTTAACATAAAATGAGATAGAACAACAATACCCTGCAGTTTCCGCAAAACAATAAACATATCAAGTGAAGGCGAAAAATCTCAGTTTTATCAAAACCGCTGCTAGAATCCTATATTCTCCTTAATTAAATAGTTATTCATCCGGTTGTCAAAAAACCTTCTTAACTTTTATTCAGTTTGCACGGAAAACGGTATGTTGCATAAAAACCTCCACATAAAACAGGATTCTAGCAGCACTTTTCAATTTAAGCATTGATCAAACTATCGATACATGTAAAATTTGAAGTTCAGTATATAAGGGGTAGTGTTGTTCTAGTCTGATTTTTATATCATATACAACGACAGAGGAAAGCCTGGCCGAGAAATAAAAGCAAATTTACATACCTTTTAGCGAATAATTGATAAAACTAACATCTCACACAGTATTCTTTTGTTCCATTTTCAATAAATCACACAAGAATACTTTATTGATAGTTCTTAGATTATCTATATTTTGAATCTGTTTACAATGCTTTCCGATCAACTTTACAAGACGTTCAACTTTCAGTCATGACGTCATCAATGTGTAAATCTACGTAATACAATCTATTTTGTGATAAAAATTGTCTCCAATATGTTTTATTTGTTTTTGGACTACGTTTCGTTGCTTAAATATTTGAATATGTACATAATAACTAAGATTTGTGATTTCACGAAATTACTTGTAACTCAGATTCCATATGCTTCCTTAACACCCCCGCATATTTCTCTCGTCAGGTTCCTGTGTTTGTTATCGGTATACAAATGTTAACTGTGTTCGGTAATTCAGCAGTTGGAGAGTTTTCGGAGTTTTCATAAACCTTGTATAACGGATACCGACTTGTGGATTTTCCCTTAGATACAAAATTAAATAAATCTGATAATTTAAATTATCTACCTAGATATAGTTGTTTTGATTTTCCCGCTTAGTTGTAGTTTTTAAAATTTTTCCTTGGGGGTCTTATTTTTACATAAAATACCGTTGTGTCAATTTTCTAAAATTTATGAAGGACAGTCCCGGTCAGGATTTAGTAAAGATTAAAAGTATCAGGCATTTGAAAAAAGTCGAATTTTAACATAGATTGACACACCTAATTCAAACTCATAATTTTTTAAAGCATATTCGATGAAAACGTGGACAATTACAAATTCAAACTTTCAAGACCCCGTCTTTCAGTTCTATCAGTACTTTGATTTCCTATTAATCCTTCGAAGGACTTGTCAAAAATATGTTTTACTTAGTAAATGGTTAGTAAAAATGTGAATCTGTAGTAGTCCGGAGGTGCCTTTTTGTATTTGTTTAAGAAATGTTTTTGTATGTTATAGAGTAAGTTGCTTTAGGTTTTCTTGTAACATATTCAGTGCAATATAATTAGTTACTATAACTTCAATGAAAATGTGTTCAAAATCATTCACTAAAATGATTTAGTTGGACCTTTTTAGTATAAGCTGGCTAAAAGTTCAGAAAGTTGATATATTATTTAGCCATACAAATTAAATGAAAGCCAAGAAACTCTACATTTCGATCAAATATTAAATAAACATTTTAACATTTCAAGAACTATAATGATACAATTTAATATATCACTGATTAAGCAACCTGATATAGTACAAAGTAAATATTAAGGGAAAAATCTAACAAATTCTTTTTTCAAAGAAATGCCATTTTCAACATAAGCAATATATACTCTGCAAGCATTCAGAAGTAGGTCAACAATTTCATATCATGCCCGCCCCAGACCAATAATGGTGCTACATGAGCGGTACTTTATTCTACAGAATAACATGCTGTGGCATTTTTTAAAAATCTTCTCAACAACTACACCACTTCAAGTTGAGATATAACTTTCATATTAGCATCTTGATAAAAGTAATGTAGATTTTAGTTTGTATAATCGCAATCCCTTGACCTAGCTTGCGCAGTTTCCTATCTTTCATAGCGTTTAACGTGTTGCATTGGAAATGAATGGGAAACAAAAATAAAACCTACATTTCTTCAGTTTTTATATCTATGGACAATAATCCTGTTGTTATGTTTGTGGGTTACTGATGGGGCACCATGCAGGAGCAAGACTAAAAAAAAAACTTTATCTGAAGCGAGCGATGTGGACCATTGTATTGCTATTTTTAAAATAATTATTTTTCTTTAGTTATGATAACTAATTAAAATACTTAATTTTCTTTAGTTATAATAACTTAGACAAAGTCTTTATCTTTATCTATGCTTATGTGAGCTTAAATTAATATTGACAAAAAATTATTAGCACCTTTTTATCAGCGGCTTTTTCAGGAATACGAAGATTGTTTTATTGGCTCCTGCAATATATGTGGTTTCCGTAGTTGTCTTGGGTTGGAAAAACAACTACGATCAGCCACTCAACTTCAAGTATCATTCAAGCCTGTACTCCATTAGCCGTTTTAAGTCAAAACACGATAACGGTCCAGAGGACAGGGTATCTACTTTGAATGCAGGCGAGTGTTCTCCGTTTCTGGCCCCGTGTATTGTAGCTGGTCTGGTATGTAACAGTTTAATATATTTGTTTACGTACATGTATGTTTAGTATTAAGTGGGCGAGTTGGTTCTCCAAAAACTTAATCGGCAATTTCTTGGTTTTTCCTGAATATTTAAATTTGCTTTTCATTAATGAGCAACCTATTGCCTAAAATAGCTGGTAATATTTATGACAATATCACACAGACTTTCCCTTCTAATCATTTTAACTACTAACAATGAAGCAATGAATGCACAAACATTTTTTCAAAAAATGCATATATCTTACAGAAACTCAACTCCTATAAGTAGTTTCAATACTTTGATTTATAAAAATATATTCTATGCAATTTTTTACACAAAAAAATGTTGTTACTTTCATAGCCGATGTTGTTAACAATAGAAACTAAAATACTTCATGTAGTATCATCGAGAAAGACATAAAACATGTATTCCAAAAAGATACTCAGAGTTAAAAAGTTATAACGGTAAATAATGTTTTAAAGCTCAGTATAGCGGTTTTCTAATTGATAATTAGAAGATATATTTAAGTATATGTACTAGTATCTGACTAGCTGCAGGTCTGTAGCTCCTGGTCTGAAAAAATTCAGATGGACGACTTGAACCAGGAGCTATAGACCTTCAGCTAGTAGCTGACATTCTATTCTACGCTGTACATGTAAGTCATCAAAACAATGAAAGAATACATGCATAAAGATAGTTTTATTTTGTTCAAAGAAAGTACGTCAAAATGTTCTTTTTTTCAGAAGGTCATATTGTAAGAGGCGTAAAGCATAATATATGAAAAATACAAATGTTAATATATAATATTCTATTGAAATGCTTAATATTTACATGTGTATTATTCATATATTTTGCTTTTCGGTCTATAAAAAAATAATGTCTAGTATTGTGGGTGTTTTTTTATTACTTTTTATAGGCTTACAGTATTACAAAGTCTCGTTCTGTCGTAAATGGCCGATTTACATGTATTACATACATGTATTACTCGTATTCATATCGAATTGGCTGTCACTCTTCTCAAGATGAGCTAAAGCGATACAGTGCTGTCAATTTGTCAAGCTTGAGTTCCGTCGAAATGTGACTGATCGCCATCAAGTATTTATATAAGAAGGCTGGATGGTCGTTGCCATTTTAAGGCTATATTTATCTCCTTTAGACGAAGAGCTCTCGACTGTATAAGTAATAAGGAAAGTGATATTTTTCTTTACCAAGTTTAAGAGAGATCTAATGGGTAATTTGTTCACCATCCAGCCTCCTTAATAGTTACCAAAGCTTTAGGATTAGCCATTTTCAACAAAGCTATAGGCATAAAAGTATATTGGTAAAGGAAAAATAAGATTGTTCAAATATAGGGTCAGATCTTCTTCATATTCCTAAATAAATGTAAATTTTAAAGTAAATGTATATACAAGTTTGGATGTTCTTAAATGACAAGAAGTCTTTTTTATATGGAATATATTTTCAATTATCTTAAAAGCATCAGATTCTCATTTTTGGATATTTTCGGACCCAAAACACACCAGTCTGTTCAGACAAATTGAATACTGTTGAATACAAAATAATCATATGGTATGGATTCAAACCGTAACTCAAACCGTAATTCTTAGCCAAGAATGGTTCCAGAGGAAAAATAAATACTCTAACATTTAACTGTGCAAGAAAAAAACCCTGTTCTTTTTAAGAAATAACTCATATGGAATTTACTGACCATTTAAATTAATTATATATTAAGTCAACTACAAACAATGTAACTTATTTTCAATATGTATTATATAATTTACTTATTGTGATTTTTACGGGAACAGAATATTTCAGTTTGAAGTTTGCCAAGTTTATTGGAGCATAATGACCCCAGGAATGCCTTGCACACTTCATGTGGGATCATTGAATGTCTCTTATACACTTTTTAATATAAATATTTCGACAAAATAATGAATTAGTAATGAAGTAAATATCACAAACGAATTAATTACAACGGAAAGTATGAGGAAACTTTTATTCATTTTCCAAAATATATCTCATAAGATCGATCAGAACATAACGCTTATCAGGTCTATGTATAGTCCCCATATTTAATTTTTAAAAATCAAATACGTAATTCATTATAAAATTTAGAGATAAAATTGATTTGTATTCTGATCATTTTCCACTTTGACTGCCATTTGGGTTCATTTGGGTCTCTATTTGGGTTAATTTTGGAATGCCATTTGGGTCCATTTGGTTCGTTTTGGGTCCATTTGGGTAAATCGACGCACCGGCTGATTCTATGGTGCAAGTTTGCAAGCAGACGGAGACGAGATATGTCAGATGCTGAACAAATCTCAGGGAGTGCATTGTCATAAGCAAACTAATCTTGTATTTATTTACAAATGTGTACCTTTTAATCAATTTTTTTACAAATCAACATGTACGATAATGATAAGTTAAGTACTGTATCGTGCCGTTAAGTGTTTGCAATAGTCATTGTCACATTTACGATGTTATTTTTATTTGTCTTTTATTTTTAGTTATCCTGTACTGGGCCTCTGATTCAAATACCCTTTTTGGTACCCCTCGATATATATATATATATATATATATATATATATATCTATATATATATATATATATATATATATATATATATATATATCCACCGGAGTTTAAGTTTTTGGCCCACTTTGGATCGGGTAATATCTACCTGCACGATCTTTCTGCATATGATCAGTAACTGTAGCTTAATTATCGTCTAACTTTAAATACAGACAAAGCTTCTGAGGTGCGTAAACCAATTCATTTATTCATTCTCATTCTTTTTGTTAATTAAATGGTCCTGGGATAATTTTGTTGTTTCAATGTGTTTTATTTGTAACTTGTATTGTTCGAATGTTCCTTTTGTATGTTTTTTCGTTTGTTATGTTCGTTAAATAGTTCATTATTTCTTTACATAGTGAGGTGAGTACAGAGTATATTCACAGGGGTGCTGTAATTTGAGTAGTAAATATGTATGTCGTGTTTAGTGACTCTAAACAGTGTTATGTGCAAGTAAATGTCGTCACATTATTTTAAGTTACGTGTAAAGTGATTCGGTATAATATTATGTCTCGTGAAATGCAAGTAAATGTAATGCAGCGCTGCCACGTGTACAACGTTGTCTCACTGTTATGTACGGTGGTCCATGTGGGTCATTACTTGTATTAAACTCTACTTGTAACCTAATTTGTATCTTTTGTGAACATAGGTCCCGAATAGTGAATAGTGTTCCAAATAGTGTACAGGAACGGAGTTTTTTGGTGTCTTCTATACCAACCATGTGTCCTTTGACGACTGTCAGTCCATGATTTTGTTGTTAATTTCTTGTTAACATAGATTGTGAAAACGTTACTTTTGTCTCTGTTTATTTCATTCTGTAGGTGTCGTGAAGCAAGTCGGCCAACCCGCAACAGTCATGTGTTTCCAATAGTTTTTTTTGGTCGCCTACATTTTCTCAAAAGTGATGTCATTTTGTTTATTACTTACGACAGTTGACGTACGGAGTCTCCTTTCGATGTTATAAATCTGCACTACCCTAGTTATGCTGCTTGCAATGATTTAAATCACATTATTACTGATGAGACTAATAAAATACTATTTTAACTATTACTTTAATTAAAGTCATTAAAATTGCTTAGAATCTGAATTAGAATATCACAATATTTTAACGTTTGGTAAAATATATTCCCGATGCCGTATTTTTATGCTAAAAAATTACATGACTTTGTAATTTTTTTTTAGAATCGAAGCCGAAGAGCGCTATAAATTAAGTTTCGTCTTGAATTAAAACGTAACTTATAATCATACAAATAAAAGTACTGTAGAACGTTTAAGTGATGATCTGTAGTTATGGGGTAAATTAAATAACTGAACGATTTAAGTTGAAATAAAAACTATAAAAACAATTAAAAACATTATAAGATATATTTCATAAGCTTAATTCATTTTTATTTTAATATTTATTGAAGAAATATGCTGATAAATCATACTATTGGAAACACATGACGCTGGTTTTTAATGGTCAAATGCAGCATCGAGTTTATTTATATCTAAGAAACTGCATATACTGATGATTTTTCATTGATTTAGTACCGGCGATTTTCGAAGCTTTGATTGAGGTTAAAAATGATAAAGTTTTAAAATTGTTGACTTAAGAGACAATCATTAGAGACATCGTTTAGTGTTACACTATCGGAAACTCATTACGCCAGGATACTGTAGGCCGAAAGATTTCTGTGTAAAACGGAAATATTCGAGTGCGCGAGACATCCGAATAGTTACAAGTCGACAGGACCAGACCAGGAAGAGAGCGAGGTGGAATGCCGCCGTGTTGAGTTTGAGATGTTTGTAGACTCGTAGATCTCTAGATATACGTATTATGATTTAATAGTGAAATCGGTAATATATTAGAATTTATATTATACATGTGTGTATTTAACTTATCTCCAGTTGAATTCTTTAAAGATGAATATTTTCCATATGAACTTTAACCCTATTTATACATGTCGTAATTTCTATCTCCGTTGTCTATTACCACCCTATCGAGTAGCTTTCTTGATGATCCCTTCCCTCTACCCGGGATCTTAACCCCATGGGCTTATCAGGATTTATATATTTGCCGTCCCAAGATATCTTTGCAGCACATGTGCTTCATCGTTCAAGATATGTCACATGATAACTTTCTTGGACCAAGGATATTGTTTCATATAATTTGAATGCATTTTATGTTTTGTAAGTTTCAATAAATAATTAATTTACGTTGTTGATTGCACAGGTCCACATCAATACTGGTGTTAATGCGTACGTGACAGGGGTCAGTTTATCACGAAAGACCAGGTAATTCAATTACGGGGAAAACCTGAGGTTTGACTAGTTATTTGAGAAGAATAAATTGCTAAAATATTTATTGCATTCAATATGTGGTTAGAGAGCTCATGTCCATTTTATTGATATAATATAATAGTACTTATAGCAATTTTTAGCAGATAAGGAATGAAAATGCGTAACTATGGCCAAAATTTTCACTTTCAGTTTTGTGCTTAAAAGAGTGGGTTGATTCAGAACTTGAAATGTCAATCAAAAGGAAGGTAATTGACCCCTCCTCCATTAATTGGTAAATATTTGCATGGGTAGACATTAACCTGCAAATCGTATGGTAGATTATGACAGTTGCTCAGAAATGGAGCCTGGTTCTAGACCCGTGAAAATGTGAAAAAAGAGCAATCCTATATATGCTAAATATATCTTTTTCATTATACAGATGCAGGGTCTGTGTCATCTACCATACTATTCTGCCAGCCTGATCCAAGATTTCTGGCTGCACACGCTGATTGAATCACCATTGACTGACTGAATGAAGAAACGGGTAATTTAAACTCAAAGGGTAATACAGACGGATAATTTTTCACATTGTATAGCAAAGATTAGTTTTGCTGCATTTTAACACTGTACTTCTTGCCATTTGTATGTCACCTGAGTCACGCAAGTGATCCTTTGCTATCTGTTTTCTTCCGTCGTCGTTTGTTGTGCGTCATGTTAAAGGGGCATAGTCACAATTTGATCTATTAATTTTGTTGTTAATAATGCTTTATTAAAGTATTTTGTAATGTGTAACCAAAATTGTGAATGTCTGCTTTCGAGTTTTAGGCAAGATACAGGCCTCGCAATTCTTTGTAGCTCTTTGTTTACATCGGTCGCAAAGTAGGAAAACTTCTACCATGAATAAGATTTGTGTCTATCTGCTTGTTATTTATGCACTTCACTAAACAACTTCTAATGTTTATCAATCATCATTATGTTTAAAATATGATATTTTCTATCAAAAGACCCAAATATAGACATCAATATTGCATGAGGTTTGTTTACATAACAAAAAATTGAAAACTCTGTTTCCAAATTGAATCTTCACAACTGACATTCAGATTTTGATTGACCATTAAACATTAGCTTTATGAAGCAAAGTGTCCATTAAAAATGGTGAAAGAAATTTAGCTCTTATCTTGACCATGCCCATTTGAGCACTTTCAGCTCTTTCAATCTTTAGAGACCACAAGGAGTATCTTCATCATTCTTGATGTGAAACATCTGTAGGAAGACTGGGATATAGATTCATGTTTCCCAACTCCTAGACTTTTTGTTCTCCTCAGCTAAAAGCTCAAGTGAGCTATTCTGATCACTTTTTTCATCTGTCTGTAAACGTTATACCATTTTTACTTCTCTCCAGAATCAATGGGTTGATTTCAACCAAACATGGCACAAAGCATCTTAAGGTTAAGGGGATTCAAGTTTTTTAAAATGAAGGGCCACACCCTTTCTCAAAGGAAGATAATTATTAATACAAATTATTGAAAATTTGTTGGTGTCTTTTAAATTTTTTTTCTCCCAAACCATTTAGCCTGAAAAGTTGAAATTTGTGAAATAGCATTTTCAGGTATTGTAAATTTTAAGTTAGCTTAAATCATGATCCCCAGGGGAATAGTGGGGCCACAATTGGGGGTCAAATTTTTACATAGGAATTAATAGAGAAAATTCTTCGAAAATCTTCTCAAAACTAACTTGTGTTTAAGTTTTTCTTAGGAAGTGTAGATTGTTTTAAGTCATGATCTCAGGGGTTAAAGTTGGGCCACAATGAAGGGTCTATGTTTAAAAAAGGAATATATCAAGGAATTCTTTAAAAATCTTTTTCTCAAAAACCATTTGGCCAGAAAAGCTGTAAGTTTAGTGTAAACGTCCTCAAATAGTGTAGATTCAAGTTTGTTTAAATAGTTTTCCTGGGGGTGGGGCCACAATGGGTGGTCCAACATTTACAGAGGTATATATAGAGAAAAATCTTTATAAATCTTCTTTTCAAAAACCAATTGGCCAGAAAAGCTGTAAATTTTGCGGAGGCATCGTCATGTAGGATTAATTCAAGTTTGTTCAAATCATGATTCCGTGGATAGGGTGAATCCACAATGGCTGGGGGGAGGGATCAATATTTTAGAAATACATATATAGAGAAAAGTATTTTAAAATCTTCCGAAAATATAAATGTCCAGGTATGCTGCACACTGTTTGGAAGCATCCCCAGATAGTGTATACTTAAGGTTTGTTCAAATCATTATCCCTTGCGGTAGGTTGGGGCCACAATGAGCGGCGGGGGGGGGGGGGCGGTCGAATTAATACATAGGAATATATATATAGTTGCAGGTCTGTAGCTCCCTATCTGATAAAATCTGGATATACAACTTGGGAGCTACAGTTCCATTCATGTTAAAAAGTTGCAATTCATGGTGCACAAAAATATGTAGTTTTGGGCTGATCAATCTTATTTCCGAACACATTCGTTACAAATATTTGATTTCAAAAAATTCCTTGGGCATTTTACTACAGATATCGTCAATTTACTTGCCTCTGATATTTTTTCAATTACCATCACCAGCCCTGTAAAATCAGTGTTTTTATAGGTCCGATTTGGGGCCGAAATTCGGTCCCAGTCCCAATTAGAAATTTCCTAATATTTTCCCAATTTTGGACCCGAAATCCCCAATTGTAATTAAAAAAGAAAATCTTAGAAAAAATTGTCAAAATTTTCAAGAAAGACTGAACAGAATAATAAATGATTTCAAGAACTCTAGAAAAAGAAGCATTGTGCTTTAATTAGTATTTGAATATATGATAGAAATCATAAAATTTCATTATAATCAATAAGAACGAATTGTACCAATTTTCCTGTTTTGTCGCTATTTTTCCCAATTGAAAAGGCCCCAATCAAATTGGCGGGAAAAAACCAACTGAAAGTGAAGTAGTGCAGTTTGTTTACATGTAAAAATGGCAACTCTCGATCTGCAGGTGACATACTTCATTTTCTGAGGTCAGTTAGATTGTTCAAGAGAAAGTTTGCTGCAAATAAAGTGACCATATCAGTAGTAACTTGCCTTAAAAATTCAATGGTACTATTTTTATCCTCAGAAATTGTGTGGAAATAAGGTTAATCAGTCCAAAACTAGCATATATTTTTGTGTGCCGTGAATTTTTTAACTCATATAGAACTGAAGCTCCCAAGCTGTCCATCTGAATATTTTCAGACGGGGAGCTACAGACCTGCAGGTAGAGTATACAGAGAAAATATTTGCCAGAAAAGTTTCCACGTGTGTTGAAGCACCCTCAGGTATTGATGATTCAAGTTTATTCAAATCATGATCCTGGGGGTAGGGTTGGGCCACAATCGGGGTCCTATTTTTGATAAGGAATATATAATAGAGAAAAATGACACTTGTATGGAAACATCCTAAGATAGTGGTTATGCTTATGTTTGTACAAATGACTAGGACCATAATGGGGATAAACTTTTACATAGTTTTAGTAGCATAAGAATCTTAAAAAAATCTTTTTCTTAAAAGCCAGTTGGCCACAAATGCTATAACTTAGAAAATCTTCTTCTCTTCTCCAATATACAAATTTCAGAAAACTAAATGCATGTTTATGATGTCCATGAAGCATGGTACTAAAATTTTAAAATTCATGGGTCCTGCGTTCAGGACCTAGGGCGGGGCCAATATTTGGCCATATAGTGAAAATATACAGTAGACACCGTTTAATATAATAGTTATTTTGTCAGGAATTTTTTTAATAATATGTTTTACGGTGTGACCGTTGGGGCGAGCGCAGAAGGAACTATACACATCCCTCATCATTGTTAAATGCAACCCGTGGACTTGCTCTAACCTAAAACTTTGGTTTTCTCTCGAAAACTTTTACCAACGCAAAGAACCCGAAGTAATAAACATTTATTCCAATTGTCCTACCCTAGGCTAATACACACATAAACAAACTACCACTGAGCATTAATTAAATGTAAATCAGACTTATTAAAATATTTTGATAAATAAATAGTCGTTTGGGGTTCTTATTCAAATAGATGGCCATGAAATCATGTATTATCATTTCTTTACTTTTTATTAATAAGATTAAAGATTAATAAAATCAGTAAAGAATAAATTGCTTGACAGTGTTCTTTCTCTTTTTGGTCATTATAGTTATCAAAGATTTAATTAATTTCCTCTGTTAATTCGATTTTGTTTTTAATTTTTTATAAATTTTTCTATGCTATATATACATGCGTTGTAGCCATATGCCCTCCTCCTTTTATATGTGTGATATCACAATATCATAACTTTGACCACATGCAACTAACAAGCAGATATTTGAACTGTTTATTTTTATTCTCTTTTTTGTATTTATTTATCACAAAATGACGTGGGTGCATGTAGTTATAAAAAAAATAAGAATTTTGTATTTTTTGTCACATACCTTACGTAACGTTATGCATGTAAATACGATCATTGGATCAATATTGACAGTAAATTAAGCATGGAACTTCAATGTGTATCATCCCCTTTACTAAGCAAAAAAAAAAAAAAAAATATATATATCAAAACAAAACTAATTTGTAAGCCGAGGAGTCGCTGTTAACACTGAGATATCTAGTATCTACTACACGTAACACCCAGTACAGACGCTTGATCCATCTCTAAATTTATCGCGGGAAATATAGCGCAAGATCACTATGACGTCATACTTAACTTTATTTTGCTCTCGACAGTTCTCGTAAATTGTAAGATAACTTCGGGGAAGGAAATGACGTCATATTTCAGCAAAAGTTCAGATAGGTACAGTTTATTTTACTTCAGCATATGTTGCTTACTTTAGTGTTTTAAAGGATTTTTTATTGGTAAATGAAAAAGATGTATGCATTTTTACAGGTAAGAATTTTCCTTAGAAACGCTTCCTGTGCCACCATGTTGCTATGCACCGCAAAGGATTATTGGGATATGTAGAACTTTTTTACGCGGGTCCACAAAATTTTCTTTGAACAATGTGCAGATTTCAATTCGAATTTCCTCCGTTCGTACACGTTGTCTATGGAGCTCGCTACGCGAGCGGCGCTTCGCTGCGTTCGCTATTAACCGGATTTTAATAATAACTACACCCAGCTCAATGTGTAAAAGTATTATAAGCATGGTTATATTGTCCATGGGGCCCTCTACCTAAATTGTGAAATTGATGACCCGTGGTCAGGGCTGCATTTTATAAAGGAATTGATGACTAAGTCGTTAACAAAATCTATATATAAAATCATTAATCTACAACTTTTTTGATTTCTTTAAGTATAGTTTAATAATATTTAATTGAAACATTAATTAGTTAGTGATTAATAAGCATTCATTGATTTGGTCTTAAGTTCTTTTATGAAATGCAGCCCAGGAGATCCATCCGTGTAATAAGGACCAATATGGTTACACAGTAAAAATATATAACATTCTGCAACATTTTCTTATCTGCTTTCATAGTCCTAAGAGGAAAATTAAATACATTGTTATTATGCCCATAATCTCCTCTTCTTATATTGTGAAATTTACTGCACAGCTAGGGTTTGAATAATCCGAGAATTTTCTAATCCTCCCCCCCCCCCCTTTTTTTAAATGAATTGATGTTTGCAAAAAGCAAAAAAAAAATTGGGGGTAACAGTCAGAGGTGTATCGGATTAGGGTTTAGACTCTGAAATGCAAACATGGGACTCCCTGACAGGTCTATCAAAGTGTGTTGGTACTCATGTGACCGTTAAGGCCTGTGGGCTTTTTGTTATTTTTTTGCCATTGTCATTACAATGTTGCCGAGTTTTACTTGACGTTGGTTAGCACATGATCAAATCTAATGGGTAGCATTTTGAACTTATTAACATTATTTGATATTAAATGTGTGTGACAAATTTTTGTCATATTGTAAGCCTTTCACCTTATTTAACTCCTGGAGATTCACCTCAAACTCAGTAATTACGAAGTCCAATTGTTAATTAATAAAC
>WFKH01003881.1:70389767-70420710 GCA_016163765.1 Magallana hongkongensis
TCACCTCAAACTCAGTAATTACGAAGTCCAATTGTTAATTAATAAACGTTTATTAATGAGCGTGATCGTATAGTAGATTTTACAATCATTAAGAGCAGCTCAAATCAAAGAATCTATCTAACATCATTTTACATGAATATATATAACATTTTACTTATGATTGACGGTTCTGACCAGTCCGGCCCATCTACAATGATCATGAGTGAATAATTAGTGTCAAAATCCCGGAGTTAAATTTTATTTCTAAATAAAGTAACAAAACTGTCAAAACCGTCAGAAAGAATATTGTGATGTGGGTTTTGAGTCTCAGAATCCGAGTCTCTGAGTCCCCCACCTGGGTATGATGCATCGTTTACTCATAATACATTCATTCATTCATACATGGCTTTAAGGTTACAAAGGTTAAATAGAATAAGCAATACATGACTCTATATAGAGTACCAGAGCTATCGATGCAGACACAGAATCGCCAAATATGACAACTTATTTACAAACTCCCAATTTGGATATTTGTGCCCGTATTCTGCACCTGGTTGCATAACATCATTTAGGAATACTGCGCAGTGCTACAAGAGTCACATAGTTCATTCTGTAAGTTATCATTAACACAATTCATTACGCAGTATCAATGTATACATAAGTATCATAGTGACCAATTTGTAATAGTAACAATTCAAGGTCATAGCATGGCTATCTGTTTACAATATCTTAATGAAGTTTTTAGGTTAAGGGGGTATGGGATATCTGTTGATATTAATGTAGATAATAGTTCATAATAATTGAAATACTTTTACCGGTTTAGAATTTTAATATTTTACAATATTTTACCAAAAAGTAAGTTTTTAGAGTTTGGAAAGGTAAACAATTAAAACAGTCCCAGAAGGATTCGATTTTGTCACCCACAGGTCCGTAGTGAACGCTCTAACCCATTGGGCTGTTAGGTGAAAATGTCTATAACATTATACTTGTTTGTATTGATAAACAATACGTCACAATATGGAAGTGTACCATACCACCTTAACTTTGTATTTATTTCTTAAATGAATACTGCTTTTGAACAATATGTTTGCCTAAAGCTATCAGCTTATTTTTCTTTGTTATGTATACGAAATTATAATGTTGCAGTTCTGTGAATCTTAAACAGAATTTGATTAGACTCGGGTGACTGTTAGAGCTTTTGGCTTCTTGTTTAACTTAAGTATAAAACTTGTATACAATTTACATACAATCCCACGATGAGACATTTAATTTATCATCTTTGAAATTTTTTTTCCAGAACTTAAATCAAAGAATCTGAGCATGGATACCTCTCGTATTTGGGCCCAGGATGTGTTACGGTGTCGTCTCTGTGAGACCCCGGGCCCCCCTATGTACTGTGACATTTGTCACGTACATCTTTTTAAGGCTTGTGTGGGGGGACCATCTCTCTGATCTATCCAAATAACACAAAGTGCTGCCATTTGAAAAGAGAGGATCTACTACTAACTGTCCAAAACATTCAGCAAAACTATGTGAACTTCACTGTAAAGAATTTGACATTCCTATTTGTGCAACATGTGCTTCCTCTAAATAACACAGCGGTCATATATATATTGAAATAGTAAATAACATTGACAGCAAGAAAGAAATCATTCAAAAAGATTTACAAGAACTAGAAAAAAACATTTATCCTAAAAACCAAGAGATTGCATCCATTATCCCAGTCCATAAATCTGCTCTGAATGAAAACTCACAGAAATTAACAACAGAAATCGACAAGCAAGGAGAAGTCTGGCACAGAGAAATAAACATCATGATACAAAAGCTGAAATCTGAGTTGATGAAATGGAAACCAAACACCTGGCTGTCCTAAATCAACAGTAAGATAAAATCACACGCACCATTTCTGAAATCATACAGACCATTGCTGATCTGAAGACGCTACTGGATTCCAATGATGTCAGCCGTGTCTCTGCCTACAAATCCAGGAATGCTGAAGTCAGAAGATTGCCTCCTAAACTCACGGTGTCCTTACCAAGTTTTACCCCTCAGAAGATCATCAAAGAACAGCTTTATCAACAGTTTGGTTCTCTGTCAGCGTTATCTATCAAAACAGAAGAACATGGCTACACCATGAAATCTCCCGGTGCTGAGTCCTCTCCCCCGGACAGACCGCTTATTGATGTACCACGGATCATCACACAGATAAACACCGAGTATAAAGTTTTATACAGTGTGTCCTGTCTGAGTGCTTAGGAGATATGGACGCGTGGTGATGACAAAATCATAAGACTCTATAACCTGAGGGGCGAACTAGTGAAGTCAGTCCAAACCAAGTCGGGAACGCTCCATGCGACATAGCAGTGACAAGGAGTGGGGATCTAGTTTATACTGATTACAGAGATAGCACTGTGAACATAGTGAAGAATACACAGATACATACAGTGATCAATCTACGGGGGTGGATCAGACCTCGCGGTGTCTGTAGTACCTCATCTGGTGACCTCCTGATTGTCATGGACAGTGATGATGATAAACAAACAAAAGTTGTGTTACTATGGCTCCACAGAGAAAAAAAGTATTCAGTGCGACGACAAAGGACAACCTCTCTGTTCATATGGTGACTATAAATACATCAGTGAGAACAGGAACCTAGATATCTGTGTGTCAGACCGCGGAGCCCGTGAGGTAGTGGTGGTCAATGAGGTTGGGAAACTCCGGTTTACCTACACTGGTCCTCCCTCTACTACCAAGGGACCATTTAGTCCACACGGCATCACAACAGACAGTCACGGTCGGATCCTGACAGCAGACATAAACAATCACCTTATCAGGTTGTCCTGGATCAGGACGGACAGTTCCTCCGCTACATTAACAACTGTGATGTATGGAATCCATGGGGTTGATGTGTGGACACCAGAGACAACCTATTTGTGGTTGATTGGTACACAGGTAACGTGAAGAAACTACACTATTACATGTAAATAAACTGTGTATAAATATCTATAAAATCAATATGGGTAGATAAACTGTTGTGTGTATACTATGTAAACAAACTGTGTACATATATTACATATAGATAACGTGTTCATATTTATTATATGTCAGAAAACTCTGTTTATATACCACAATATATATATATATGTGTGTGTGTGTGCGCATAAGATTATAATGTGTATAGCATTATGGGACAACAAATTAACTGTGCTTAGATCTATTTTATCAAATTGACTAAAATGGCTCATTTTATACATTTATTTACAAATGTACTTAATGGACAGCTTATATATGTATTTTATTTGTACAATGAACTTTGACTGTACATACATTTTGGTCAAAAAATTGGTTTTTTTTATTTTTAAAAATGTAACGTTCAATTTGGAAAATTGATTCCTTTGAAAAACAAAGATAAATGAAAGTAATTTTATCAATGATATTTTCAATAAACAAATTGATAAATTAATGATTTTGTGCGAGTTATTTTATGAAACTTTTATACGTAAAGTTTGGCTATTGGCCATTTCCAGATTCCATGTTTAAACATTAGGACGGAAGAGGGAGTTGCCAAAGAAAAGTTTCACATATTCAAACCTTCCTTATGTAAAAGATTTATATGTGAACTTCATGTATTTTATTTTATAAAAGTTGCTATAAAAATATCTCAATTGGCTACTGACAGCAATATGTCTGGGGAGCAGTGGCGCGTGACGTTACTTTTCTTTCTCTATATGAAAAAACCATCCCAAAAATACCCACCTGAAAACAAAATAGATTTTACTTATTTTATCAAGAGAAAAATTAGTAACATCAGGTGTCTGTTGGAGAGGACAGTCTAACAATACCATACGGTGGCCTATTTTGAGGATTGAAATTTGAGGAAATGTAACATTGATAGGTGGAAGTTTAAACTTACAAAGATGTTTTGTCTGAAAAAATTGATATACCTGGTAAGTTTACAGTGATTGGTCACAATTAAGGTTTACAACCATGCCCGGATCTAAATAGGAGGTAGGTGGGTCCGCCGCCCCCTCCTCCCTTGGAAAAAAAACAATTTATGTTTTGATCCGCGCATGACAACTTTAACAATTTAAGATTACTATTCAAGTTTTGATACAAGTTTAATTTTTTTAGCTCACCGAGACGAAGTCGGGGGGAGTTTATGCTTTACCCTCGGCGTCGGCGTCGGCGTCCTGACCTGGTTAAAATTTTTGTTGTATGTCCTGTATCTAAGTTATTACTTGTCCTATATTCACCACACTTGCATCGATGATGCATCTGGACCTACTTATGGACTTGAACGACTTGGATGCTGAATCTGGGCCATAAATTTCAGATGCTGGAAGAGGTTAAGGTTTTTGGAGCAGGTTAAAGTTTTTTGTGCGGGTGCCCTTTGATAGCAATTTCTAGGTGCCCTCTGATGATTATATCTTAGTTATTTCTGGTCCTAACTTCACTAAACTTGCATGAATGTTGCATGTTATAATATTGAGGTACCTGACAGGCATGAATGCTGAATCTGAGCCATGGGTCTTGGATGCTCGATGAGGTTTAGTTTTCTGACCCATAAGAATCGGATGCTGAAGGAGGTTAAGGTTTTAAGAGCTAGTTAAAGTTTTTGGAGCAGGTGCCCTCTGATAATTATATCTTAGTTATTTCTTGTCCTAACTTCACCAAACTTGCATGGATGATGCATCTTATGATACTGATGCACCTGACAGGCATGAATGCTGAATCCGAGCCATGGGTTTTGGATGCTGGAGGAACTAATTGTTTAAAGAGCTGGTTAAAGTTTTTGGAGCAGGTGTTCTCTGATGATTATTTCTTAGTTATGGCTGGTCCTAACTTCACCAAACTTGCATGGATGATGCATGTTATGATACTGAGGCATCTGACAGGATTGAATGCTGAATCTGAGCCATAGGTTTCGGATGCTGGATGAGGTTTAGTTTTTTGGAACAGGTCACATGTTTAATAGATAATAGTACTATTTCAAAATAGCATGGTGTATTTAACTTTAATATAAATGAACTGCAGAGATAGCTTCAGATGCAGATATTGATCTCTATTATCTAGGATACTAAAAATATATCTTTTATAGTTATTACTGTTCCTAACTTTAACAAATTTGCATGGATGGTGCATCTAATGATACAGATGAACCTGACAGGCTTGAATGATGAATCTGACCCATTAGTCTCGGATGCTGAAGGAGGTTAAGGTTTTAAGAGCTGGTTAAAGTTTTTGGAGCAGGTGCCCTCTGATAATTATATCTTAGTTATTACTGGTACTAACTTTACCAAACTTGCATGGATGATGCATCTTATGATACTGATGCCCCTGACAGGCATGAATGCTGAATCTGAGCCATAGGTTCGGATGTTGGATGAGGTTTAGTTTTTTGGAACAGGTCACATGTTTTATAGATAATAGCTTGAATAGTTGATTTTACTGTCATATAAATGAATTGCAGAGGTAGCGTCAGATGCATAGCCTGATCTCCATTATCAAGGATGCTAAAAAAAATTCCTACCTTACTTAAACCTGCTTGATAGTGTTTGTTGTTAAATGATATAATAACATAATTCCTATGATATTGTATTGTATTATATGATATAAAATTGTTTAAAATGGTACAATAATATATCATGTAGTATATTGTAAAAAAATATATGTTACGATATGATATTGTATCAATTTTTCGTACATTATGATATGATATTGTATCATGATATTGATATGTATAGTATTGTTTATTATGTATAGTATTGTTTATTATGATACAATATTGCATAATATTTCTAAGACGAGGCAAGCTACTGACAAACAAGTTGATAAGGACTATAAACAGTCTCGTTTAAAGTAATCTTTTCATAAGTTCTATGGTCGATACGACGACCTTGTCAGCAAATACAATCTTCCATTGAGTCGCATGCTAAATGACGTTTTTCATACTAATTGTTAGACCATAATTAATTATCTAATTGTCTACGGACTTTTGCGGTTTTTATTTTCCCGATTACGACAAAGAGCACACGGCGGGTGTGACCGGTCAGCAGAGGATGCTCACTCCTCCATGGCACCTGATCCTACCTCTATCTTGGAGGTCCGTGTTGCTCTGCTTTGAATTTGTATTTCGTTTTATTGATTTTTGAGATGGTTGACGGTTTGTTATTGTCATTTTTTCATGATATTGTATTATATATTATTTTATCACACGCTATTTTGTATCTGGTATTGCAATATTTAATATTGAATCATATGATAAATATTGTAACATATAATATCGTATCATATGATATGATATTGTATAATATTGTATTGGTTCATATGATATATTATATTACTTGAAATTGTTTTAAATGATATTGTAATATATCATATTGTATCATATGATATGATATTGTTTTATATAATATATTACTATATCACATGATATTGTTTCATATGATATAATGTTGTATCAAATTATATTGTATAATATGATACAATATCATTTTAAGTATCAAATATGAAACAATATCATACAATATGATATCATACTATAATATATTATATTATATCGTGTGTTACAATATTGTGATGTTTTATGTGTTATGATATTATATCACATGATACTATATTGTATCATGCATTCTGATATTGAATTATGTGATCAAATACAGTAATGAATAACATGATACAGTGTCATATCATATGTTACAAAATCATTTTGCATCATATTATATTATTACAGTATTATATTGTATTATTTGATATATATTGTAAGTATCATAGGATGCAATATCGTTTTTTGTTCTATTGTTTCGATAAACATTGTATCTTAAAATACCATATGAAATGAACAATAGATTATCATACAATTTTAAAACATATGATATAAGATATAATGTCAAAACAGTTTCCATGAATATCCAAGATGATTAGCTATGATTTTCATATACTATGATAAAGGTGGTCCTATAAAGGTGATGCCTCATGAGGGTTTTGCCTCGTCTCGGTGAGCTTTGCAATATGTGATTACCTATGAATAAAGATGTCCCCTCCCCCTCTCCTTGATACGCGCATCAATATGTGTACCTCGTACCCAGTTACGATATAATCTATGAGCTGTGTCATATAGTCGATGCAGAGTTACCTCTCTTTGATCAAATGTGCTGTCAAAAAATTTAAAGATTTCACAGCACATCTAGCAATGAAGACACTCTCCCAATTCTACACCACAGTAAATATTAACACGTGCGCGGAACTAAAGGGGTGGTTAAAGGGGGAGGGGTCCGGGCCACCTATTGATAAAAGTCCGAAGGCAAAAGATTAGCCTAAGGGCATACGTACATAGTACGTTGGTTTCCTTCGAAGATGGACCCCTGATTAAATTGTTGCATGCTCGGATCTAAAAAAAAAAATATGGAGGGAAAGGGGGGAGGCTTCTCAGAGATGTAATGGTGTTTGTCCGCAGCCTAACTTAGGTTACTTTCATTCATTATGTAAATCTAATAAATTTATATATTTATATTTATTTTTTTCAGTAGGGGGTCCGGACATCCCCCCCTCTTTTTAGTTGTGCGCATGTGTTAATATTGACTGTGGTGCGGAATTAGGAGAATGTGTTCACCTTATTGATGAATGTACTTATTTCTCCATAGAAATTATATCATAGGTAGAAAAAACGTACGAATGTAAGGACCAAAGATCAAAATCTGCCGATTAATACCTGATAATTCTTGTACACTTTTTGTGTGAAAATGATTAGATGATCTCTGATTAAAATAGGAAGGAAAGACTCGTAGATAGATAAACTGTGCTTATCTAGAAATAAATCAAACAGTCTTGCTTCAGATCTTGGAATAGCAACTATGTGACCAATACATTGATTCCTGTTCCATTGTTAAAACTTTGGAGAAAAGAGAAAAAACTGAAAACATATTAGGTTTTAAAAATCATAACACGTCATGATACAAAGGTTATAATAAGAGAACGAAGTGATAACTAAAGTTTAAAAAATCGGAACGGGGTTTTCATTTTTCAGACAATAAATCGATGTAAAAAGAAGAATCAAATAAACACGTGGATTTATTTCTATGTACCCCCTTATATACTTTAGATCTGTTGACATCTTCACAAGTATTTGGCAATTATTACATGTGATAGCATTATGAATCTCTAGGGTTTTTTTCAGGTTTATTAAAAATTGTCATATTAAATTTAATAATTCATATTTATTAAATATTGGCGAGGGAAACTTCATTTTATATATGACGATACATATCTCATTCATATTATACACCATTGATTTTTTAAACTTTAATATATTTTTTTCTTTATCTAGCAATTAGCTATTATGAATGTTCTTTTAGAATAATTTAATTTACGAAAGTTTTTGAAGGAATAGATAGATAATATCAGAAGAAACAAAGAGATTACCTAAAACATCTGTATGCGTGCTAAAAGAAGTAATTGAAGAGGTATAATTGAAAAAAGTTTATTCCTATTTCGCCTTAACTGTAAAATTTGCTCATATGTATGTATGACATCGTTTTGTTAATAGTCGCTTTAAAAAAATAGTCGCTTTGCCGACATTAGAAGCATCAGAGAGAGAGAGAGAGAGAGAGAGAGAGAGAGAGAGAGAGAGAGAGAGAGAGAGAGAGAGAGAGAGAGAAAGAGAGAGAGAAATAATAAATATGACATCAGATACTAATATGAATTAAAATTAACATAAAATAATTACTCTTTGGTTTTTATTTATATCAATTCTTATATGTCAAATGCAGTCTACATGTGCCGTCTTCAGCTAGATTCAGAGTAATGTGACAAAAATGTACCGTCAGAACTCCCGCGCCCGCGAAGTTCATTCAATAACAATATTTTTGCAATATGTTCACCAGAAATAAAAGCATATTGATATCGACATGACCGTAGGATGGGAGAAATATACCACCATAGTTTGATAAAAAATATGCCATCTTACAATCAGCGCACCCGGCATTAGGTAACATCATATATCAAGCTTTTGTAGGTTGTGTGTTCGATACCATCAACACGCAGTGCAATTTTCTTTTTATTATCGTTTGTTAAAGTATATTTAAAAACTGAACATAGTCAAAAATTTTGCTTGTGCAAACTTGTATTATAACATTATCAAATAGATTTAAATGAAACAAAAATAAATTTGAACTTGTAGATTTTGACTAAACCGAATGGGCATCTACTCTATCTTATCCCCCAATCTTCATTATCATTTCTCAATATAGTTTATAAAGCTTAATTCTCAAGAAACAGATCGAGAGAAAATATCACCTAGTTTTCCTATCAATAACTGCATATACTTCTTGAGATTACACACCCTAACTTACCAATGTTGAAATGTTAGGATTTAATGTATACTTTTGCAGGCATTGTAAGAATTTATTTATTTGCGCAATTTGATAAAGAGAGAGAAAAAATAAATGGCACTACTCCGCGAATAATGTAGACCGGGTTTAAAAACAACCTGAGTTTGGATTAACCATAGATGTAGGTTTGTTTTCCGCCTTCTGTAAAAAGTTTGTAGGTGACCAAATAAATATTCACAGCGCTTGAAAAGTAGTTTTATTAGAACTTATTGATTCTTGAAAGATCACCATTGAAAACATTGAAAAAAAAATGCTGACTTTAAAAATTATAGAATAATAGTAAATTGTAGGAAAATTGAAATAAATAAAATCATGGGGTTCCTTAACCTCTCTGCACTGAGATATGAATGCAAAAATGTATCGTGAAACCACATTTGCGGTGAGTGGTCTTGAGAGCTGTGAAATGGTACTAGGTAGTCAATACATATACAAATGCAGTGACAGGACCATTGCTTCTGAGACATTAACTAGGATTATAACATGTAATTGTAATTATGCATGCTTCAACTAGTAGCACGAGGGAAACAAAATCATACAACAACAGTGTCCTAAAAACTCATCTTTCAACCAAAGTTTTTTATCATTTAAAAAAAATAACCCAGAGACGGATGTTTCTTGTTTGTCAATTTATTTATCAACAACTGTATTTTTTATAATCAATCAGTACTCTTCAAATGCGTACTTCAAATATCCAGCACTCTGAAACATTATAATTCGGGTCACAAGCAACAAAATGCTAGTTAATACCAATCTTCTATAGTTCTTCTCATCTTATGAAGACAAATTTGAAATGAGTGCAAATCAATAATTTATGTAACAGTTATCTACAACATGTTCACAGTACGCTAGTGTATAAATAATCTACTTGAGTGTGCTTCGAAATTCACACGTTCGGCCACATCTGTGACCGATCATATCAACATGCCAACTTTGGGCAAAATGAATAAAAAATTAAAAAACATGAAGCATGTTCTAACATAGTGATGATATAGATAAAGATGAAGATGAATGTTTCATGCTTGGGAAATAGTTTCAGTGAAAATTTTCAAAACATCAAAAGATAAAAATAAGAGACTTTTAAACAAACACACACAAAGAGAACTTCAAGCTTGTAACACTTTAGATATTTAACATGCAGACTTCCTCTACACATGTACAATATTTACAGACACAGTCTTATAATTCAGTGTTAATTAGCTAGCTAGTGGGAGTAGATAATTAATAGGAATATAGTTTGCACTTGGGTACATCTTTGTCGGAACACTCTCGGCTTTGGTTGAAGTAGTACCAACACCCATCCTTACGAATCAGCTTTTTTATATACCGTTATGTGGCCATCTGTCTGTCTGTAAAAGAAAGTCTCATTCAATAAACTGATGAATGAAAAAATTGACAATAACAAACCGTCAACCATCTCAAAAATCCATAAAACGAAATACAAATTCAAAGCAGAGCAACACGGACCTCCAAGACAGAGGTATGATCAGGTGCCTAGGAGGAGTGAGCATCTTCTGCTGACCAGTCACACTCGCCGTGTGCTCTTTGTCGTAATCGGGAAAATAAGAATCATCATTCTTATAGCATAAAACAATGGGAAATTGAAGAGGGGGATGTACAGACCCCCGTCTCTTGACTTAACATGGAGCAAAAATCCGCTGCATTTTTTTCCCGTCCACTTACCGAGATTCGCTTGCATCATGGCTTGCGGTATCACGTATACGCCGATGACACACCAGTGTATATCATCGTAGAGCCAACTGAGAACTGGAAAGATTTGTCGTCAAGGCTAACACGCTGAATGATATGAAGCTGTGGATGTCTAACAACATGCGTAAATTAAATGACGAGAAAACTGAACAGATTGTCATTGCCCAGAGAAGTCGTAACAAAAACCTGATCGAAACTAGCTTACTCTTCGGCAAAAACATCATTAACAGTGTCCCAAGTGTGAGAAATCTTGGAGCATTTTTTTTATCAACTCCTATCTTTTGAAAAGCAGTGCAATGCGGTCTCGATGACTCACAGATTCGGAAAATAAGACGTATTCGGCATTTTCTCAAGGACGGGGCATGCAAAACACTTGTCCACTCTCTGCTTACGTCGCGGCTGGACTATGGAAATGCGCTTTTATACAACATAAACAGCACGTACATAATCAAACTACAGAGGGTTCAGAACACTGCTGCACGTCTTATAACTAGGACAGGCAAGCATGAACGTATTCAGCCCATCTTATTTGATTTGCATTGGCTTCCTGTGATGTATAGAGTGCAATACAAACTATGTGTATATGTTTACAAGGCGCTCCTTAATCTTGTCCCGATGTATCTAGCTGAATTAGTTTGCGAACACAAACCTGCTAGGTCACTTCGCTCGGAGTCGGCAAGCCAATTAGTAGTGCGGCGAGTCCAAGCAAAAACCTACGGCGATCGTCGATTTGACAGGGTGGCACCAACGCTGTGGAATCAGCTTCCAGTAGGACTTCAAACAGTTACCAGTTTGAATGTTTTTAAAGCACAACTAAAAACTCATCTTTTTGAAAAGGCATTTCTTTAAGTGTATATATCTGATAGGTTTTACGTGGTGATTGAAGTCATGTTTTATTTTACATTTTTAGAGTTGGAGTCCCGATTTTAGTTAATTTTATTCCTTTTAATGTGTTTTGTTTTAGCGGTATAATGTAAACTAGTCCTGTTTTATTATGTAATTTTGACTTACTCTGTAAAGCGCTTTAGAGTTTTATTAAAGATAAAGCGCTATACATGTATAAATATTATTATTATTATTATATAATTTCAATGACCATTCTATCTAGATGTCATTCACCGCCAATGGAGACATGATGATAGAATATAATAGAATAAAATGAATGAAATTATGAAAATTATGATGATTTGTTTATTCAGGGGCAAAGCCATATTTGATCTGATCCGACATCAGTTCACCGGAAATTCCTGAGAAAATGGCCGCTCCTTATAGGAAGACACAGAGTCTATAGGCCACGGACGAAGAGGTAAAATCAAGGGGGATAAGTCAGTGTGACACAACTCAGTCTCTCCTTGCACATCAGTGTCACATGATTTAGTACCTGCGAAAAGATTCACTTTGTGAAATATTGTTACAAACTGAGTGCATTGGAGACATACAACTGTTTGGATGAATTTTGTGTAATCGTTCTCTTTTAATACAACATGAAATAAAATTTAAGAATCTGGTAAACCTGATGGCAAAAAGAACTGATATTTGTAATAAGAGTTTTCATTAGTTATTTAAGCTATTAAAATTGCATCATCTGCAATAGTTTTTCATGAAAAAATAAATCAACACATTTTTTACCATGTTTTAGGAAATATTGCAACCACTGACTAAGGTTTTGTTTATAATTGATAAGTAACATCACTATTGCAAATAAAGAAGCAGATAGATGAGTTCCGAAAGTCGGCCCTGCTTACGCTGTTCTAGATCTTTCTGATGGCGAGACAGGCAAACTGGGAGAACAGAGAGGCCAGCTTCTTCAACATCAGCTGGATCATAAAGACCATGGATTAAATGAGGATTAAGGTACATACTCTATCTCGTTCTCTCTCTCTCTCTCTCTCTCTCTCTCTCAAACAATATATAATGTTAAATTAAAGTTATAAATGTATACATTTCTGAATACATATTTCTCAGGTGAAAAACGGAGATTTTTTTTTTTTTTACATTTTTCTTCAAATATATCAAGAAAACTAATTCCTTAATAAGGAATCAAAGAATTCGCTTGACGTATTTATAAATTCAATTAACAGGAAGGGTTAGTGGAAAATGTGATCGATCAGATGATGAAGTTTATTGGGCCGACGCGTAAAGACGCTCTGATGCCTCAGGAGGCGGTGACTCTCTACATACAGTTCTCCGTCCTACAGACTTTTCTACACTGTAGTCCCAAGATATCGCCTTCATCCACAGCCACTATCTGGAGGAGTTCAAGTAATAAGAAAAATATTCAAAGTTCTAACCATGAATTCAATAATACTTAATTAGAATCATATATCTAGAGAATCTATCAGTTGGGACCATAGGAATTTGAATCTTATGTGATCGAAGCTCAAGATTTATGTAAATTGTAGAGAATCACAATAGATAGTTAATACTCTAGAATTGTGTGATCATTACATTTTCTGAGTACGTGTATTAGGATATTTCTATGTTTATCCAATTTCTAACTTGTTTAAAATCCTTTGAATGCAGAAAAAAATCTGATGTGTTTCTACTTTCAGGTACTTTGTGCAAGTGTCAGTGGTGATGAAGAAGCTGCCCCAGTCCTACCCCATCTGTATAATCACCGTGACCCTCATCGAGTCCGTCACCAACAAGGTCCTTGACTCAGAGACCTCCATCTTCCCCAAATCCCCCAGGTAGCATCACAAGACCGTTATGTGACCTCACATCACAAGAACACATGTCATAGAGTTGTGATTTCTGATTGGTCACCGGCAGAAACATGACACGCTTTGATTGGTCAGATCTGAGATCTGATACAGTTCGCTGCTGCAGCTTGTGTTTATATATCACGTCTTACACCTCAACAGAGCGACTTGTAATAATTTTTTGGATTATTATTTATTTTTCGAAATTGTTTTTAATTTTTTTCTTGCAAAGAGGTGACATACTTTTTCCATGGCATTATGAAGTATGACATGTGCAATATTTATTTACATGTATGTTTGTCTAGATATTAATCCCATGCTTGTGGGTCAGTTTAGAAATATTTTGATTATTAATTCAATTAATTTTAAACATTTATATTTTGATTTATATTTATACATGTGTCGCAGTGTCTTTGATGACAGTTTTTGACTTTTGATATATATTTAGATATATTTTACTTCATTGTAGATTTATTTGATAGTAGGCTATTGTTCAATGAATGTTTACATAGTAAATAAGTAACGAAGTTGAGAAAACATAAAGCCTACCCCACCATGGAGTTTGTGTGTGTATGGAGGCTCTCAGTACTTTATCTGTATCATTCAATGGTACTATTATAAGATTCACAATGATCATTTGTAAATTTTTGCAAACAATATAAGGTTTATGAAATAATGATCAAAATACCTTTGAACATAAACAATGATTGAATTATAATAGTTTTGAATTTATATTCTTAAGGTGACTGCTTAACTGGACAATTTACACGTGACTGTAAAGATTTGACCTTAATTAGCCTAGGTAAAAACTTAATACTAATTATGTTCCATAATATACAAAGAGGCGCATTGTCATAATATATTTTTTAGAAATCCCAAAAGTATCATGTAACTATGCTGTTCATTTGATGACATTCATTTTATAAGTCAGTATATTTTGGGGTCAAATTTTTGTTGATGCCTTTAATATATTAATGTACAGTGAACATCTCTCTCTCTCTCTCTCTCTCTCTCTCTCTCTCTCTCTCAGTATGGTTAATTTTCAGAAAAGCTTTATGGACATTTATCTTATTTTTAAGTGTCCTCTTAATTGGACATACAGAATTTCAAGTTCAAAAAACTTAGGCCTATATGTAATAACTCACGTCTAGACCTCTTTCTTATAAGCAAGTTTTACATGTACTGTAAGAAGAACTTTCTTGATTTTTCAAATATGGTTCAAGAGGGAGTTGAAATTGAGGAAAATATAAAAATCTTAACCAATTTATCATGATATTTGATGTCGTAAAGCTAGCTGCATGGCTATTTGTTTAAGGGGTGGGTCATAGTTGGATGTTGTTTCTATATGTAGGTGAGCGATGTGGCCCATTGGTTCCATGTTTATAAAGTTGGTCATGTTACTTCATTATTCACATGCAAACTAATCCTAAATCGATTAATTCGAATTTGATGAATATGTATTAATAAAATGAACTACTGCAAGTCTTTTTATATATATTCGTTGCCGTCTGTTAAACACTAAATCGATATATATATATAAAACAGGCCACGTTTTCAGAAAAGTTGATAATGAAATATCAGAGAAATTATTTAAGCTTGTACATACACGAGCAATTTTAAAATTTGTGAAGAATAAATCGTGTCGAGACAGATTTCTTGGACCAAACTCTATCAAAATAACTAAATATTGTGGAATCATTTTTTTTTAAATCCTGGGAGTCAGTGTTCGTGGATAGCCAAAAACGTAATTAATTTTGTTGGGAACGTAAAAGCAAATAAAACTTTCAGTCATTTCATTAGTAGGACATGACTATTTTATTGTCGTAAGTAAGACTATAATATTGATATTTGATAATAATACTGACTATATTTCGAAAAGTAACAAACAGTACATTTGGAATACATGATAGATCACATCTATGATAAGACTATATATCTATCTGTCCGTCTGTCTGTCTGTCTGTCTGTCCGTCTGTCTGACTGTCTGTCTGTCCGTCCGTCCATCTCTGTCCGTCTCTGTCCATTTTCCCGCCTGTCTATCTATCTGTATGTCCGTCCGTCCGTCTGTCTGTGAAGCATACTTTCTAATTTATTATGAAATAATAAAATATTATATCAAATAATTTTTATGCCATTTTAGTTTAATTATTCTTTATTTGATTTCCTAAATATTGAAGTCATGAAAACCATTTTTGAATGAGAATCCACAAAAAATTCTAAACTTAAGATTTAAACTGAGTAAATAACAGAATTCTGATTTAAATTGTGTTTTAATGGTGATATGGCGTGAGGTTATTGTAAGCTGAAACCACCAACGGCTGTTCGTGTTTCCAGGTATTTGACTTCTCTGTTCAATGCATTGTTTGGACTTCGACGATCCGAGTAAGACATTTTCTTTTTTTAAAGATAAAATAAACGTGGCCATGTGTTTATAGGCAATAAAGAGGCATAGTGAAAATTTGATTCGTTTATAAACACACCAAAAAGAACCACATTTGAAAAAATTAAGACTTTGTACCGTGCATACTAGTCGACTAAAGATATTTTATTTATAATAAAAATACTTTATAATTATAATATATTATTTAGAAATTTTATTTGAATAATTTCAACTTTTGTATATATGTACAAAAGACTTCTTACTTACGTTATCTGGCAATCGCGATGCATTTTATTAAAGGAAAAGGTTATGTAACAGAGAATATGTAAAATCCTAGAAACTTTTATTTTGTAGCAAGAACCAAAAGTTTGTTTTAAGAACTTGTACGTGTTTGTTAATTGCTGTTGATACCACTATATCCCGTTTTAGTAAAAATAACAATAACAATAGCTCTTAAAAAATAAATTGAAATTAAAATTATAGCTATACAGAACAATATTTTACTTCATTTTAATGTTTTCTGTAGGAATCAAATGATGCACTATATGGTGCCCGTGTTGCTGGTCATAATTTTAGTGGTGGTCTCGGGATGGAAAAACACATGTACAAATCCATTCAGCTTTGAATGTCCTTCATCTAAGCAATCAATTCAACAGATTGTATCAATGTACAGTTGCAAAGACAGGCTATTCGACTTTCACTACGCACCAGTGTCGTCTGTCTCGGGAGCTGTGTCCTGTAGTTGGTCTGGTACTGTATATTATAGTTGTTTTAAATTAATGTATCTTACTCCTCAATGTAATTGCACCAAGAATTTATTTAGAAGTACATCATTGAAATCAATAGACAAAACTCAGTTGAGCAGTTATACATAATTTTTATATATATCGTAGGCATATACTTATAGAAAATATATTACCCTTTTCCGCCCCGTGAGATATACAGTAAAACACGCTTATAGCGAACACGCTTATAATGAATTGACGCATACAGCGAAGTGTATTCTATTCCCCGTGACTTTATTACATGTTGTAGACTTGACGGGTATAGCAAATTACGCTTATAACGAATTAAAATTGCCCTTACCTGGGAATTCGTTATAAGCGTGTTTTAATGTAAACCGAAAATTCACCTACCCGTATGATATATACCCTAGGGGTGTGATAGTTAATTCAATAAACAAGGGCATGCTCTTCGTATGAACAGCTTCTAAGGCAAGGCAAGCTACTGACAAACAAGTTGATAAAACAGGAATATCAACAGTCTTGTTTGAAGTCATCTTTTCGTAAATTCTATGGTCGATACAACGACCTTTTCAGCAAATACAATCTTCCACTGGGTCGCATGCTGACTGACGTTTTTCATACTAATTGTTAGACCATAATTAATCACCTAATTGTCTACGGACTTTTCCGTATTTTTTCCTGATTACGACAAAGAGCACACGGCGGGTGTGACCGGTTAGCAGAGGATGCTCACTACTCCTAGGCACCTGATCCTACCTCTATCTTTTCGGAGGTCCGTGTGGCTCTGCTTTGACTTTGTATTTCTTTTAATGGAATTTTGAGATGGTTGACAGTTTGTTATCGTCATTTTTCATTATACAAATATTGACTGGAGTTGAGTGTAACATTGATTATATTGGCCCCTAAGCTGACGCAAAGCTGAGGGCAATATATTCGTCGCAAGGGGGCTAATATCATCAATGTTGCCCGAAAACACAGTCAATATTTGTTTTGTTATATGAAGAAACAAACCAAAAATTAAGAAAGGATTTGAAAGCAGATCGCCATAATTTTCTCGGCTCAACATAGAATTCATGAATTCAATTTTGCCCTAAGTCCATTTCCAAAATACCGTCGGCATCAAAAGATCACTAGTGATTTTCCACTGTCCGTAGAAACTATGCTTAAGATGTTAGATCTACGTGATTTTACTTCACAATGATTCGCAACGCAGCACTGTTGAGGTCAAGATCTAGTAAATGGAAAGTGCCTACAGGTTTATAAGATTTATGATAAATTCTTTCAGTGATGCTTCATAACAATGGCTTTGTTTGATAGGGTGCACCGGTAAATTGTAGGTAAACACAATGAAAAATCATGTTTTAAACTGTCATTTTAATATCTTTATATTCTGAATCATTGTTTGCTTCATATTTATTTCGATAATCATAAATACTTCTGTGCCCAGACTACATTCATTTGGTAAAACAAAAGAAGTCCAGCTTTGCTGTTTTGAACTGACGCCCCTTCTATCGCTTCAAGTTTCAATACACATCTAAAAATAAAAAGTTTACGGATATTTTGTATTGCAAACGTTAAAAAATAGTGTGAGGAGTCCCGAAAATTTCCGATAAAGAATGGTAAATCCCAGTATAGGGTGATTTTTTGTTCATGTGATTTTTTTCCGCGTACAAAGGTCCTGGGAAGGTGTGAAAAAACGAATTTTAGAATGTTTGCCATTTATTGATTTCAATTTCTTAGATCACTCGTATGAAGAAAAAATCAACAAAAAGTGATGAAAACAGTAACCTGGGACAGACTATAGGCCATGCATTTCTTTACAAATCAGTGATTGATATCTGATCTATTGTGTTTTTTATGTTTTAGGCTATGTCAATCATTTCTATGACCTGGTCCTCTACACATGTCCAAACCAAGGCTATCTAAATGGCATCAAATGTAGCCAATCAAGTATGTTTTAAAGGTTTTACGGTTGATTTGATATTCATTTAATATTCATTAGTTTGACGAGATATTGGCGCTTCTGATTGGTCGAAAATATCTTTGATATCTGCATCAAAAAAATTTTGCCGGATTTACTTTTCTCTGCTGTTCCTGATGTAACAATATCTATAGAACGGGAATTTCCAAAATAAACAGTGTCAACAAAATATAAAGTTGTGTCTGCGTCTGTTTAATTCTCAACAAAGTACAACTTTACGAATCTAACAAATTAAAAGATTAACCTTGAAAAATAAACAATGCACATTATTTAATTCCTTAAATAGAAAATTAAGCTTCTTCTCACGATTTCGTCTGCTTGATTCAAGTTGAGATCAACGATCAACATTTATGGCGAGACTGGCTGTTTCAATTCCAAGAATAACTATAATGAACATATAGGCCTATACACTTTCACGGTAACACTGTTGTACAAATTTGCTAACGATGAGTTTTACATTAACACACGTACATGTTTGTTCATCAGAATAAGCATCGTAAAGCAAAGCTATGAGTAGTTCATCAACTCCTTTATCGTATTTCAATCGGCAGATATACCATGATATAATGGTCTTGCAGATATAAAGACTCGCGCATTGATGAAGTTTTCCGGTCAATTTTTCCTTTGATACGTCGATCAATAGAAAAATTATTAAATTTATTCCTTTATTCCATTCTCTCGCCAGAGGTCGCGCTTTCCTAGCTTCTATCTATCAAAACTAAAATCGCGCATTCAAGTAAAGCATTGCCTTATTTCATTTATTTAGCATTTGTCAAATCTTAACTTCTCTGTATAATCCAAGTAAGGTCCTAAGTAATATATCCACTGTTTACGTAATAATTCAATATTTTTTCATTGCAAAGATATATTTTAATGCTTACTTCCATTGACTTAAATCCGCCAAAGCGTGTCCACCATCTAACTCTCATGTTTGCTATTTCGAGCTGGTTTATCGAAAATGAAAGTAGGTTTTGAATTTATTTCTCAATAATTATTTATCAGGTAAAATTCAATTATAGCTTACGGACATCATATCACACGTGTTGAATTACCATAGGTATAGGCATCTACTCTGGTGCGGGCGTTTATTGGCAACATGTCTTAAATTATAATATATATGTTTGGGCAAGCGTAAGAAAACGTGAAAGAGAGGAAGGCTTTCCGAGCCCTCTTCACGTTTTCGACCCGAGCCCAAATATCGCTTATATTTCGAGACAGTTTTAATGTATTTTCTTTATCATGCAACATAATATCACATTATGTGCCCCAAACGAGCTTTATTTGACAAATTTCGTTGCATATCTGCTGTTGAAACCAAGACGCCATGAAAGATGACGTCACATTGCATTTGAACATCGGTTAAATGCACGAGGCTAAATTGGGGTATTGACCGAATATAGCTTTGGTTTATATTGGGTTACCTTTATTCGGTCAATGCAAGGGGTAGTTGCAGGATAACAAGTTTTATCGTTGTGGTTATTCAGCTTTTTTTAAATGTTACTTTACATAGATAATATTTACATTCTACTGTTTTTTCATAAAATTTTAAATTTTGTTATCTTTAAATGCCTCTAAGGCAACAACTATTCACTGCGTAGGAATTTACATGTAATTTACATTAGTAGTTCCCAAACAGTGATTTCTATGTTATCGGTTTAAAAACATATTTCATACATGTTGTCAAAGAACCATGTTTTACAGATATTTAACAAGAAAAGTGATTTTGTTGTTAAAAGCAGAATTTAAAAGTTATTTTTCATGAATTATATTTTTATGATCATCGATCTCAACGCAACAGTCTATGCGATAACCAGTTTAAACCGGTTTTTTAAAACAGCTGTTCCAGCTGTTACTAATTTACTCCCTCTGTGATCTGCAATTTGTATCGATTTATTTAAGTAAATAATTAATTTTATCAGTAAGGGAATGTAAATATCAGCATTGAATGATTTATTTTTGACGTTGTCGTGTCAATATCTGCCATTATATTTTTATGCTCATCGATCTCTATGCAACAGTCTATGTGATAACCAGTTTAAACCGGTTTTTATAAAACAGCTGTTTAAGCTGTTACTAATTTATTTCCTCTGTGCTCTGCAATTTGTATTGATTTATTTAAGTAAATAATTGATTTTATCAGTAAGGGAATGTAAATATCAGCATTGAATAATTTATTTTTGACATCGTCGTGTCAATAACTGCCGTCAGCTGAGCAGACAAATTATCATAACGCGCTAATGCGCATTATTCAATTTGTCTGCTCACCTGCCGGCAGTTATTGGGACGACGACGTCAAAAATAAATCATTCAATGCCATATTATTAGTTCATTCAGGTCAAATTTAAGGGTTTACGGGGATTTAGCCCAGGTTGTATTCCAAAGGCCCTGAAACCTCAGGGTGTATGGAATACAACCCGACTCTGATTTAAAAAAAAAAGTCAAATCTCAGACTTAAGACTGAGTATTTCTCAGGTTTGAGAAAACTCAAATATTTGCATTTCTCAAAAAAAATCTTAGTCGTCTTTATTTCTCTTTTTGAGTAAAACATTCAACTCATCTGACAACTGACTGAGTTTGTTTTGAGAAACGCAATTCGAAAAAAATCTCGGCTGATTGAATTTGAGATTAAACTTAGGTAAGACTTAATGTTTTTTGTGACATTGGAGCCTGGGTTAAATCCCGTTAACCCTTGACTCGACCTGGATAACAATTTACATCCTATGTAAACCAAATAAATCAGGGTGTATTACACATTTAAGATATGCAATATACGCAGTTAATGCATTGTGAAGTCACGTTATTTACCTCTTGCTCTTCCTCTTGCTCTAGTCGGTATTGTTTACGCCTGGTTTATCTGTCAATCAAATCTCGTGTTGCACGCTACATACAAATACAATTTTTTTTTCATTGACACGAACACAGTTACAATTAGAGCAAAAGCTCGTTGCAAAGCAACAAGTGGGTCTTCCGTTGCAGTCGATAGTAAAGTTAGAAGTTCCTGTAAGATACAAATTTCGATAATCAATAACAAGTGATACTGAAACAAATAAAACAATTAATTGTTTCTTGGTACGAGTAAACAAACATTAAACTATTCTAAGAACAACTTAACAAATAAAAACACGAATTTGTTCAAGAACGACTTAACAATTATCGAATTATTTTTTGTAAGAGTTAATTAAACTTTGAACTTAACACTATTTTTTTAAAACCAAGAACTAGGAATAAAAATTTCCGAAAATCAATTTAAAAACCTCGATATGTTTGCAATGCATTCTCCGATTTTTAAACAGATTTCAGATTTGAACTCGGCAAGATATTTTTTTCAGGTCAATAACGATGAAAAGAACATGTTTGCTTTTGTAATTGATAACAAATTTTTGCTCAGTTATGAGTTATAATAAAAAGACATTAGAGCCTTCCTGGTCCCTAATTGAAGGGGCCAGCGCCTTTTTCCTGATATCCAAAAAGGTCTTATAAATGTAAAACATATTTTGTTCAACAAGTGTTCAGGAATTGTTAACCTTTTTGAAGATATCTGAACAAATGTGTATAAGGGGCCGCCCCTTTAATTCCTTACTGGGACCATGAACTAAAAGTTTAAGGTAACACCAGTGTCTTTCGGATCCGGTTCTTTGTTTACACGGCGTGCTGAATTTCCGGTTATAAATTTGGCACACAACAAGTGTTTTAAAATAATTATGGTTTGGTCAAAAAGTGGAAAATTTGTTAAAATATAGCATCTCCGTCGTTTAGAGGGATCGGAGAAAGCAAGGAAAGCAGCGAAATGTAAAAAGGTAAATGAGTGTGTAATATAATTGTACGTATTGTATGCATTCTCCTTCAACAATTACACTTCGTTTATGTAGCTTGACGACCTCATGTGTCCTCTGGGACAAGGAGAGGATAAGTAAGTACTTGTGTAATTAAAACAACATAACACTGGTTGGTGTTTAATCTACATATAAATATGTTAAAAAACTGGGATAGAAAGTATTTGACAGAAAGGGGAAGGGGGTACTACTGCACTCAACTATATGAGTTTTTTGGCAGTCTCGACCTTAATTTTATATGTATAATACAGTTTCATTGAGTATATCAATTTAAGTGATTGTTAGATTGTGTCTTTTTGGTTCATTTCATTTTTTTCCAAAGTTTGCAAAAAACAACTTGTAAAATTTACATTTTCAATATGGGGGTACACATGTTCAAAAGACTATCAAGCAAAAACTAGATGGTCAATTTTGATAAGCTATGTTTTTTGTTAACACAATATGTAACTCTTAATAAATATTCTTTAAAAAATGTATGTAAACTGAATAATTTTTTAGAATTTTTCAAAAATATGCAATTTTGTGATTTTTTGGGGAAGGTCGTGGCAAGAAAAAATGTAATATTTTTTATATTTTCTGTAGAAAATCAATAAAATTGTTATGATTTAATGATAAACAATTGATTTGCTTTAATTATAACCTAACTTGATGTATTTTGATGCATAATTGAATAAATTATGAGATCATGCATCATGGTGTTAAATTTTGGCTGTTAAGTTTTTGGACCTTGTGAGCTGAAGCTCACTGTAGGAAAACAAACGTGCAAAGATATAAATATTTTGGTCTCTGTAGTAAGTTTATAAGTTGTTTTAACTATTAAAATTTAAAAATGTTTGGTTTGACACGGATTTCTAAAACACTGGAGTTACCTTAACAATGGCATATAGTTAAAAACATTATTCTAAGCAACTTTTGTTCTATATTGCTTTCAAAAATATTTCTTCCTTTCTAGATAAATGTAGTTATGATCAAAGTTTTGGACTTCTGGCACCTTAAACCCTAATTACGTAACATTTGAATAAGGAAGTGTTATCTATAGATAAATAGCTGTGCATTCAACATTTTTGCTTCCATAAATAATGGCAAATTTTTTGCTCAGTAAAAAGTTACAATAAAAGTACTTTAGAGCCCTCCTCGCCCCTAATCAAAGGGGCCAGTCCCTGTTTATTACTATAAAATGAACGTCCGTGTAAATGTAAACAACTTTTGCATTACATGTTTTAACAATTTTTTTAAAGGTTAAAAGAAATTTTACAAAACGTGTAAACATTTTGCCAAAATTTTGGTGCTAATTTTCGACCTCGGGCAAGCTTTGGTGCCTTGCACATTTTCCACAAAGTCAAATACAGATGATCATTTACAGACATCCATCTACTATACCTGTATGTTTTACGTTTCTATAACCATTAGTTTTGAAAAAGTTACGTGGACAAAATGGTCCTTAAGAATTCACAAAATCTTCAAAATCTCAAACCAGAAGTGACATAATCCGTTCAAAATTTTATAAACGCAAGTACATTTAATACTCTATCAGTCTTGTACACTTTGTGAAAATCGACTGAATAGTTTTTGAGTCAAAGCGCTCGATTTCTGAGAAAAAGAAATAATATAAAACTAGTGCAAAACTCGTTGCAAAGCAACGAATGTGTCTTCTGTTAATTTCGGACCTAAAGCTAGAAATTCCTGTATGAAGCTAATTTTTAAACCATTAACAAGAGTACTAAAACAAAAAGATACAAAACATCGAATAATTCTTGGTACGACTTAACAAAATACGAATGATTTGAAGTACGAATTAAAAAACCTAAACGATTTTAAGAACGACTAATAAAAAAAAAACCGAATGTGTTTAAGTATGACTTGACAAATATCGAATTATTTTTAGTACGATTTAATTTAATTTTGAACCTAAGACTATTTTCCTTACCAAGAATGCGGAGTCAAATTTTCCGGAAAAATCAATTAGAACCCACATGTATTTTTGCAATGCATCGTCCGATTTTAATGGTAGATAACCTTGAGATGAATATATTTGCTTCTAAAGTTTATAACAGATCATTGACCAGTAAAGAGTTAAAATAAAAATGCTTTAGAGCCCTCTTGGTCCCTAATTGAAGGGGTCAATCCCTTTTCCTTGATGTTAAATGAAAGGTCTTGCAGATACAAACATATTTTGTTCAACAAGTGTTCAAACATTGTTAACCGTTTTAGAGATATATGAACAAAAGTGTATTTAGAGGTCGACCCTTTAACTCTTTACTGAGGCCATAAACCAAGAATCTAAGCATATTGTTTAGAATATCATTTTAAACATAATTGTTATATTGCTTTTCTACTTGTTCAGATATTAGTGATCAAAGTTTTGAATTCAGGCCCCTTGCAACCCATAATTACGTAGCATACGATAAAAGTATGGAAATGTATAGATAAGCAGCTGTACAACAATGAACATCTTTGTCTCTATAACTAATAACAAATTATTGTTCAGTAAAGAGTTATAATTCAAAGATTTAGAGCCGTCTTGACCCCTAAAAAGGAGATAGTCCCTTTTACTTGATATGAAATAAACGCCCGTGTAAATCTAAACCATTTTTGGTTTCCTTGTCTTAACAAATTATTTATACATGAAACAATAATACAGAAAATGTGTGAACATTTCATGAAAAAAATTGGTGCCAATTTTCGAGCAAGGGGGGGGGGGGGTTGATGCATTGCGTGTATCCTACATTAGAATATACTTATGATCATCTTCAGTCATTCATCTTCAATGCCTGAAAGTTTCGCTTTTCTATTACTATAAGTTTCAAAAGAGTTGCGTAGACAAAATCACTAGTAGAAAATCACAAAATCCTCAAAATCTCAAACCGGAAATGACGTCATCAACTCAAAATTTAATGATCTTAAGTTATGACTATAACTAATGAGTCCTGAAAATTTGGTGCAAATAAGTCGATTAGTTTTTCAGAAAAAACACCCTAAAAAGTAAGAACAAAGAACTAGAGCAAAGCTCGTTGCAAAGCAACGAGTGGGTCTGCCGTTAATGTCAAAAGTAAAGCTAAAAGTTTCTTTAAGAAGCAAAGTTCTTAAACCAATAAACATGAGTAATTAAATCAAAAAGAAGAAAAATCGAATAGTTTTGGTACGAGTTAACAAAATCTGAATTATTCTTAGTATGAATTAACAAAAACCTTACCGATTTCAAGAACGACTTAGCCAATGAAAATCCGAATGAGTTCAAGTACGATTTAACATTCATCGAATTATGTTAGGTACGAGTTATGTTAGGTACGAGTTAATTTAGTTTTGCATATACCACTATTTTCTTAACCAAGAATGCAGAATCAAAATTTCTGGAAAAAGTCATTCTTAAACCCCAATATCTCTGTAATGCATTGTCCGATTTTGAAACGGATTTCATTTTTTTAAAAAGGAGCTTATAAAGCTCCTTTTTTGCTTTATGAATAACAACAAATTATCGCATAGGAAAGAGTTATTATTGAAAGACTTTTAGCCATTCTGGCCCTTTAATTTAAGGGGCCAGTCCTTTTTTCTTGATATTAAATAAAAGGTTTCGCAAATATTAGCATATTTTGTTCAGCAAGTGTTCAAGAATTGATAACCGTTCTAGATTTATCTTAACAACAGTGATATTAATGATCAAAGGTTTGAACTTCTAACCCCTTAAAACCCCTAATTACGCAACACATGATATTTCTATGGAATTATATAGATGAACAGCTTTACAATGAATATTTTTGTTTCTATAATTATTAACAAATACTTGCTTAGTAAAGAGTTATTGTCAAAAAACTTTAGAGCCCTTTTGACCCCTAATTTGAGTGGCCAGCCCCTTTTTCTTGATATCAACTTTAAAAGTCTTGTAAAATAAACATATTTTGTTTAACAAGTATTCAGGAATTGTTGACCGTTTTAAAGATATCTGAACAAATGTGTTTTAAGGGCCGACCCTCAAACTTCTTACCGGGGCCATGAACCAAAAGTATAAATATCTAGGGTGATTTCACCATGCAACAAACACCCTTGGAATTTTCTGCTTGATCATGCGTCAATTACGGCCAGTGTATAAATGATTTTTTTTTTCTGGTTTCCTCTTATTGAAAGAAAATCATTGAATTTGTTTAAACATACAAAAAAACAACGAATTAGTGCCATAATGAGCTATTTAACCATGGATCGGACAATATTAATCAAGCATCGAACAACCATACAGTAGATATTTAAAATAACGATTTTTTCATGCACAGAAACAACAAAACAGAGGTCCGGATAAAAATATTCATTAATTTGATATTTAGATTTGTGTCAATGTAATATATAGAGCAAAAATTACCTAGAAGATAATTGATGAAATTCCAATGCTAATTTTTTTTTATCACAATTTGTTTCAAAAATTAGTTTTTTTCTAATTTTTTAAGCGAGATCGGTACATTTTACTTAGTCCATTCAAATGCCGAACATTCAAATTATAATTTTGTGTGAAATGTGTGTCACGAAGTTATTAATGATGGCGTATTTTACGATGCCCATATTGCTATTTTTTTGACAATGTGATAGTCCAATTCTTAATAATAATAAAGTTCATCAGTTCTAAAAAATATGAAACGTAATAAAATAACTGAATACAAACAATGGAATGAAAAATATTTATTGTTTGTCTAAATATGTCGTTTTAACGTGTATACGGCAAGTGGAAATAGATATAAAATGTGCATAAAGCATGGTAAGAAAATTTCTATCGGAGAATTGATACCACCTATAAAAACTCTTTTTTATTTCAGATGAAGTGAATCAAATTTACATGACAAATTGTACAATGTAACATTACGGTCAGCAACGATATTCTCAGCAACAGAATTAGCAATCATTTTATGTTTACGCCAAAAGTTACGACTACCCTTGGTTAGGCGTATATTACGTGTTTGGGAAAGCACGTTATGTGATTAAGAAGAGAAGATAACGCCACAAAATGCATCAAATATAGTGCTGAATATCGTTGTCAATTAAATTGTGAAATTTAAAAAAAAACATTTCCGATCAAAGTGTTTTTAATTGAATAAGATTAATTTCCCTGTTCTATTTCAGGAACTTGGGCTTGGCCTTTATATTATAGGAGTGACAGATTATACAGCTTTAAATGTTGTGTTCCTCAATCAGGTAGATTATCTTTCTTCATCGTATGTACTCATTGATGAATCAAAAATAAAATTAATCTTTATTATTATCATGCCTATATATGAACATAATAAATATAATAATTCAATAGGAGTTTAAGGTACAACATGTAAATTATGAAATCATGCACATGTAGTTAAAGGGTTGTGCCTTAGAAACTGCCACTGGACAAGTTTTGTGAACCACTTTGGTGCGTATTTCAATTACAACGTCCCAAATGGTTACGTCATCAGAGGTGTTTTTAGCATTTTCTCGCAGGACAAACAGTAAGTACTAAAATAAAATTTTATTAGCTAGATAGACAGTTTATATAATTGGTTTCATTAAAATTGATGTCGCGTGGGTTAATTTGAAAAAAATTTTGACGTGTTTCGAAACAAGATTATTTTCACTTATTTAAAGAAACGTACATCAAAAACGTTTTCCTGTATCCAAAACCGCTTCAAAGAATGTCATGATACGCTATATATAGTTCTTGATGGTATCAGACCTACTCCTGTATGGAGAGGCTTCCCTCTGTTTAAACCAACTCTTTTAGTTTTAGTATGTTTTGGGAATGATATCATTTTTACAAATATTAATGTAATTCATAATCATCACAATCTATGAATTTTTGCGCCAACTTGAAATTGTTTTGTAGTTGATCACCAATTTACTTTTTTCCTTTTTTTAATGTTTCTTGTGCTGATTTGTTAACTATCGCTCAGTCTGTTGCGTTAATTTTTTTTCTTCCTGTTGTTCAACAGCAAAGCTTCATGAAAGGTATATTCAAATACATTTGTACGTTTGATTAAATTTTTAAAACAGGGCAGGATTAGTTGGGACACAGTACATTTTTGATCAACTCTCGTATTTAATGCCGTTACCAACGCATTATATTATATGATAAGTAAAGTATTTCTAAAAAAAATCCAACAATTTGATTTATTGATTCAATTGATTTAATTTCAGCTTAGTTTTGCACAAAGCATTATTCTGTAAAGAAAACTAAATTTTATGGTTCTGGTTTTGGTTATGTCAATGATATAATTGATAATTTAGAAAATCAAATTAGGTTATATACACAGGCAATTGTGCCACACGTGATATTCACGTTAATTTCACGTGAAATTCACGTGAACATTTTCACGTGAAATTCGTGTGAAAAGAGCACTAACACGAATTTCACGTGAATTTTTCACATGAATTTCAAGTGAAATTAACGTGAATTTCACGTGAAATTAACGTGAATTTCATGTGGAATCTCATAGCTTTATTTAGCCTTTTTATTTGTTTTTTCAAACTCAAATGATTGTAAATACACCTCATAAGTGGTTTTGTTATTAATTTTCAAAGCATGTGCACTTTTATATATAATTGTACCTGTACAAAATAAGGACATTAAATATTCAAAATCTGATTTTTTAATCAAGCATTCATAAACTCGTATTTATCATTTACCAGTTAATATATTCAAATGGTCAATTGATTTTGAAATCAAACCCTGGCAGCCACCTCTTAATAAACAGAAAAACTTTGATATAAAATTCTTTAAGTTTCATTTTCTCTGTATTACAAATATATGTAAGATACTCTCTGGTGCTTCAATCTGATAGAAAAAACCCAGGTTTTTTTAATTTAGTAATTTTTTTTTACAAAATGGCTCTAAAGCTCTTTCATGTTGAATATGTAATAAAACCTATGATGTGATAACTATTTTGCTCTTAATTCTTTGTATAATCAGGCGTACTGTTTATCTGAATTCAACAACAAAATATTAGGTCGGTAGGTAATTTTTTTTAAAGCAATAAATCGAGAGAGAGAGAGAGAGAGAGAGAGAGAGAGAGAGTAAACAAATACAATCATTACCAGTTCTTTTTTTTGTAGGGTTTACAATATAAACATTTCAACTTTATCTAATCTTAGTTGTCTACTTCCTCCATATTCTTCTTTGTCAGTGTATTATTCTGTACAGGCATAATGGGATAATTTCTGAAATGTTTATAAAGACAGTGAGAAGATAGAGTGAGTTGGAGTTTTTTAACATTACTATTTATACCATAGACAAGATTAGTTGTAAACAAGATAAAATAAAAGTACTGAAAAATTGATTCTTGAGAAAATTGAGTACTATCCTCACTTAACTACATGCAATATAATTCATATCAATATCCTTGTTCTTCCCTGAATCTTTAAACTTCTGTCAAACTTCAAAATGGTATTTTATTTTTCATACAAATAATCTTCCTAAAAACTATTCAAATTACCTTGAATCATTGTCCCCATCATGCCAGCTGCAGTGCAGAGTATAGCCTTTGAATTCAAGAGGAATTGTTTAATCAGAGGAATTGTCATCACAAGGTCTTCTGGCTATGCCCAACCACATCTTAGAAACCTACAGAAATGTACTTCTTTCATTTACCATACAAGTACCAGTATATCAAATGTTTTACAATTAAAAATTGGCATTTGGTGCAATTGTATAATTTTGAAAAAATACATTAGTAAGCAACAAACTTTACATACTGTATCCATGCATGAAGTATTACTATACATATTCAGAATTTTTCTTGGTATACATATTAAGATCTACTTATTGTAATACTTTTGAAAATGATACAAAATGCTTTTATAGCTAAATGTTCTTGAATACTCACAATTAATATTCTAAATAGACACAATGGATTTTTATAAAAGACTCTGTGTAAGACTGCATTATGAAGACAATGCCTTCTAAACATCATGTAATTCCTTAAAAAAATAAAAATTTAAATTAGATGGTAGATAAAATAACAAAGAATTTATTAACATGATTACAACACGATAAATAATTTTGTAAAAAAAACTACTTCTTTTCTTAAAAAAAAAAAACAGGTGTAAAACAATTTTTTTGATTTATTTAAAAAAAAGACAGTATTTAAACTATTCAAACAATCGCTGGTTACGTTAAACAAATAGGCCTATGTAAGTCACTCACCCAAACCTGAACATGTTCATCCGTAATAAAGCTGATCTATCTTGTTTTCAACTTTCGTTGTTGGCGAAGTCAAGCCC
>WFKH01003881.1:70447198-70457473 GCA_016163765.1 Magallana hongkongensis
AAAATATTTCGACCGTGTTACCGGTCTTCATCAGTCGTGTTTATTGTCTATAGCAACACAACGTTGAACATATACTATGACGTCACAATACGAAAACAGTCTGACAAGTGACGTCACACAACAATTTTGCGCCAAAAACATATGAAATATTGGTGAGAGAGTTTAGTAAGCACAGTGATAGCAAAAATAAATATATATATATCTACACAAATTATATAAAGAAGTATAAATAATGGGACATAAAATAGAGCAAAGTGTTTTTTGCAATATAGTAATAATATTACAGACTAAACAGAATAATGTTATTATTATATATATATATATATGCTACCTACAGTAAATCACAAATTGCTTTCCAATCTCTTTCATATTCTGAATATTTGAATATTTGCAGTTTTTAAACAACATAAATTTCTGAATAAGGATTATATTTCTTAAACTAAAAAAGTCAAGTTTTTGGACAGGTTTGAATTTACATGAAAAATGTATTGTTTTACAATTAGTATCAACCAGTTATGGACTCTGTATATTTTTTTATTGTTATATTAACCAAAAAGGATGCTACTTTTATAAAAAACAACAGCAACATTATATTTTATTAAGAACAGCTCTTCAATTCTATACCATATATCCTTAACTTCAAGAAATTCTCTAAAAAAAATGGTCTATTGTTTCAATGTTTATGTTAGTATAGAATAAGGGGGGGGGGTACCATTTTTTATGCACAAGCAGAGAGAGGTAACTCCAATTTATGTTTACGCTATTGACTGGTCCTCTTCTATTGGAACTCTTTTACATTAGAAGTCAGTATCTGGTATTCAACTGAATAAAAGAATGTTTTTCTATCTTCACTCTCTTCTTTCCAGGCAATTATTACATATTCTGAAACTTGTAATGTATTTGAAATGTAGCAGAATTATATCTAAGATCCGGCGGATAATGTTTATATTCATATTTTGTGTGTCACGCAATAATATTATTAAATTGGGATGTTGCTGGGTTTGGCCAAGCACATGTGCGGCACACGTTCCCGCCATTTGTATTTTGGGTATTTTTATCATTTTCAAATAGAATTTAGACTTATTACTAATCTGTCGAATAGAGAAGAACATTGTTTATCTATTCATTCATGTTCATGAGATTGTTACATACCTAAAATGCTGTATGAATAATTTTTGGGAAATTACCGTATTTACTCATATAAGCCTCACACTACTTAATGTTCATTTGTGAGATTGACATAGTTACTGTAATGTAAGTTTAAGTTTGTAAATTGTGAACGTTAGGAGTCAGTATCTGGTACCCAACTGAATGAACGAATGTTTTTTTATATTCACTCCTTTCCAGGTAAAGTGTCAATTGTTACATTTAGTTTACATAACTTACAAAGAGGAGATTCTTTAAGCTTAATTTGATAGAGATAATTATTTGTACAAACTATTTTATGCAATTTTTGATATTGCATCATTTGACGTTTAGATTCACGTGTAACTTTAAATGGAAGTTAAAAAATATTTCCCCAGTCACATTCATTCATATCATATCCTTTTTCTCTCCACTTTATTACAGAGGTAATTTGCTTTTTCTTTTATCTAATGAGAAGATTGTACATATCTTTGCATCCTTTTTTACTTTGGTAAAGCAATTTTAGGGGCATTGGTATATGAATATTTTGTCTTACTTGTGACATAGATGTCCCTATATATTCAAAAATTGCTTTTCTCAGTCCTACATATTCTACATAATTTTTTTTTTTACATTTAAGTTAATGATCGATTCATAAGTTACAAAATTACCATTTGAATCAAAAAGATCAATAATAGAGATCATACCATTATTAAATATTAAAAAAAGAGACAATTTGATTAGAAATCTTTACATGCATTGTTTACAAAACAGTTCAAAGTTGAAAACTATCACTGCACTTAAGTGCAAGTTTTTATGCATGCTGAAAAATTACACATTTATGAAAAATGTAAGGCAAAATAGCTAAATCAAGCTACCCTGAATAGCCTGATGAATCTATTTACCTTACTCAAACTATATAGCTAAATCAAGAAATTGTACTGGCCTGCTGATAGCACTTTTCATCAGATATGGAATGAGAATGAAAATGCGTATCTATAGCCAAAATTTAACTTTCAGTTTTAAAACGTTTGACAAGGGTACCGCAGATGATCTGGTGTTACCTTTGTTTAATTGCTTATCTAATATAAAGTGTTGTAATCCTTAAAAATCTCAATCATTTTTCGTTTATTTTGACAAAAATTTGATTGTCCTTTGCTAGATATATCTTTTTCATTATACAGGTACAGGGTCTGTGTCATCTAGCATACTATTCTGCAAGCCTGATCCATGCACAAGATTTCTAGTTGCACACGCTGATTGAATCATCATTGAATGACTGAATGATGAAACAGGTGATTTAAAATTAAAGGGAAACAAAAGAAAGATAAGTTTACACAAGATAAGTTTACACAATGTACAGAAAAGAATGGTTTTGCTGCATTTTAACACTGTACTTTTTGCCATTTTTATGTCACCTGAGTCACTCAAGTGATCTTTTGATATCTGTCTCCTTCCGTCGTCGTGTTAAAGGGGCATAGCCACAATTTAAGTTATTTTTTTTTGTTGGTAATGATGCTTTATTAAAGTAATTTTAATGTGTAACCACAATTGTGAATGTTTGTTGTCGAGCTCTAAGCAAGATACGGGCCTCACAATTCTATGTAACTTTTTGTTTACATCGTTCGCTATTTAGGATAACTTCAGTTACCGTAAATCAGATTGTTGTCTATTTGATTGTTAACTATGCACTTCATTTAGCAATTTCTACTGTTTGTGAAACCTCATTTTGTTTTAAATATGATCTTTTCTATCCAAAAAGCCAAATATAGACAACAATATTGCATGAAGTTTGTTTAAATAACAAAGAATTGAAAGCTTTGTTTCTCAATTGAAACTTTACAACTGACATTCAGATTTTGATTGACATCAAAATGAGTTTAATGAAGCATAGTATCCATTAAAAATAGTGAAAGAAACCTTTTAGCTTTTATCTTGACCATGCCCATTTAAAATTTGAGAACTTTCAGATTAACTTTTAATATCGGAAACCAGAAAGATTATCTTCATCATTCTTGATGTTAAGCATCTAGAGGAGAAGTGGAATATAGACTCATGTCTCCCAACCCCCATACGTTTTGACTCAAATGAGCTGAAAGCTCAAGTGAGCTATTCTGATCACTTTTTGCCTGGCATCCATCTGTCTGAAAACGTTTTACATTTCAAACTTTTCTTCAGAATCAGTCGGTTGATTTCAACCAAAAATGACACAAAGCAGCCTAATGTTAACGGGATTCATGTTTGTTAAAATGAAGGGTCACATCCTTTTTCAAAGGGAGATAATTATTTTTAAAAAATAATAAAAATTTGTTTGCGTATTTCAAAAATACCCTAAACCTAAATTCATTTTCGTAAGTGAGGTCCCTTGAGGGGTTATTTGACATATTTATGTGTGTTCATTTTAAAATGAACTGAAATAAGTAAACCATTCATAAAGTATCGAGAAAATGATGATGTGTTCCGTTTAGAGAGTCTCTTTTACCTCATATACCATAATGATCGTAGTCGGGCGAATATCTTGCACGTGTCAATTACTGTTAATCAGAATCCACGTGGTATAAATAAACGATTTTAGATTATTCCGGTTTATACGACCGTTTAATTTCCAGAAGCTCATAATTACATTAATTAGGTATGTGGAAGGGATTTCAATGTACTTCAACTGTCACAATCAACGTTATTTCTTATTTCCTAACGCTACAATGGGTAAATCTGAAGTTATTTTCACATTTTGTTCAAAGTTTGTTCAAATCATGATCCCCAGGGGCACAATTGAGGATCAAATTATTTACAAAGGAATAAATGGAGAAAATTCTTTGAAAATCTTCTCAAAACTAATTGGCCAGAAAAGTTGAAAATTGTGTTCAAGCATTCTTAGGTAGTTTAAGTTTTATTTTAAGCTATGATTTCAGGGGTTAAATTTGGGCCACAAGAAATGGTATAAGTTTTATAATGTAATGTAAAAATAAATTTCTTAAAAAAATATTCTTCTCAAAAACCATTTGACCAGAAAAGCTGTAACTTTAGTGAAAGCGTCCTCAAGTGGTGTATATTCAAGTTTGTTTAAATCAACCCTTGGGGTTGGGTGGAGCTTCCATGGGAGGTCCAACCCTTACAAAGGAATATATTGAGACAACTCTTTAAAAATCTTCTTCTTAAAAAAACAATTGGCCAGAAAAGCTGTAACTTGTGAGGCGGCATCCTCATGTAAGATCAATTCAAAATTGTTGAAATCATGATTCCGTGGATAAGGTGGAGTGTTGCAACCACTATTGAAATAAAACCACTATTGAAATAAATTATTTCAATAATGGTTGGGAATGTATTTCATTAGTAGAATCCCTTTGCAACAACTATTGAAATAAAACCACTATTGAAATAAATTATTTCAATAGTCGTTGGGAATGAATTTCATTAGTAGAATCACTTTGCAACCACTAGTGAAGTAAAACCACTATTGAAATAAATTATTTCAATAGTGGTTGGGGATGCTTTTCGTTAGAAGTATCACTTTGCAACCACTATTGAAATACAATCACTATTGAACTATTTATTTCAATAGTCGTTGTGGATGTATTCCATTATAAGAATCACTTTACATCCACTTTTGAAATACAACTACTATTAAAACATTTTTTTAATCCTAGTTAGAAATGAATTCTTTATAAATTATACTTTGTAATCACTATTGAAACACATTTGGAAAGAAAGAAGTCGTGTATCTTTTTTGCAAACTTTTTTCAAATGCAAGAAACACTTTATTTAACAAACAATTCCAAATACACAATTAAGGTATTATAAATTTGAATTTTTTACAGTAATAATAACCGAGACTATGGAATTAATGTACTAATTAATGTTAGGATCTTCACTGCTGTGCAAAAATAAATAACCAATTCTCGCAGATTTACATATATATACAATTGTTTTCATTTTTTTCTTTTACCTTTCTCTTTTTATAGATATATCATGTTTTATATATTGTTAATTATTAGTACAAGGGTAAACACGTTGTAAGTTGCCAGAACATTTATTCAAACGCCATGTATATAAAGTATCCAACAAAATATGTTCAAACCAATTAAACACAACTACTATAGAAATAAATATTGTCGTTTACTTTTAATCAGAGTCGGGAATATTAAATTGAGTTTGACGATCTGTCTAACCGTCTTCAGTCTATACACATTGTGTATTTGGAATTGTTCGTCAGATGAAGTGTTTTTCATTTGAAAATGGTTTGCAAAAATGATGCACAACTTCTTTCTTTCTAAATGTGTTTCAATTGTGATTACAAAGTAATTTTTAATAAAGAAATTCATTCCCAACTACGATTGAAAAAATAATTTTAATAATAGATGTGTTTCAATAGTGGCTGTAATGTGATTCTTATCATAAAATATATCCACAACGACTATTAAAATAATTAGTTCAATAGTGGTTGTATGTCAATAGTGGTTGCAAGAATGGGGCTACAATGGGAGTAAACGTTTACAGAGTATTAGTAACATAAGGATCTTAAAAATGTTCTTCTTAAGGATCCTCCACACACTTGGGGAAAGTTTTGCATACAAGTCCATTCTTTTAAATTACTTAATGATATGGAGTCGACTTTTATTTTCAATTTTGGGTGAAAAATCAACTTTTTACAATTTACTGCTGTTCATGAAAATAAAAGTCCCTGCTGTATTCGAACTCGGGACCTGAGGGTTGGTAGACCGAAGCAACACCCATTGCGCCACAGAGATAGGCTACAAATTTTGGCGATATAAACTATTTCACAATGCGCTAAAATCGCCATGTTGTGACGTACTGTCATAAAAAGTAGAAGTCAAGGGGTGTCGATGATCCTTAAAAGCAAATTTACCACAAAAGCTATTACTTAGAAAATCTTCTTCTCTACTCCCATATAAATTTGAGAAAACTAACTGCCTGGCTATGATGTCTATGAAGTACTCTCCTAAAATGGTAAAAATTCATAGATCCTGGGATAAGACCCAAGGGCGGGAGTAATACTTGGCCATATAGTAAAAATGTACCGTGATCCCATCTTAACATAATAGTTATTTTGTCAGGAAAAAGTATTATATTAATCGGACTCTAATAATAATTAAACCCAGCTAAATGCAATGTGTACAAATTTATAAGCATGGCTATGATGTCCATGAAGCCCTCTACTTAAATTTTGAAATTTATGACCATAGGTAAAGGCTCCATATTATAAAAGAATTGATGACTAAGTCGTAAACAAAATTGATATAAAGTGAATAAATAAATTTTAAGTAATTTGAGTCTACGGGTTGGCCTATGACCGTTGGACATGTGTTGTCCATTATCAGTACATTTTTAACTCTATCGTGAAAACTTGAATTTTCTGTGCATTTCCTGTGCATTGTATGCTGTAGCAATAAACTTATGCATGTTGTGTGTATTACATATAAAACTGTGAGTCCTATAGAAAAAAAAATTAAACCTGAATCTAGGGTTAAAATAAATCGAGAATTGTCTTATTTTTGTCCCCAACCCCTTTTTTAAAAAATGAATTGATGTTTGCTACCAGCAAAAAATAAAATTGGGGTACATTCAGAGAAGTCTCGGATTAAGGTTTAGACTTTGAATGCAAACATGGGACTCTCTGATTGATCCATCTAAGCTATGGTACTCAGGTGACCGTGAAGACCTGTGGGCATTTTGCTTTTGTTTTTTTTTTTTGTTTTGTTATTTGTTTGCCATTGCTCTGACAATGTTGTCGAGTTTTACTTGACGTTGGTAAGCACATGATCAAATCTACTGGGAAGTATTTTATTTACTTACATTTACATTATACTTTTATTAACATTATATGTGTGATATTTTTTTTTCATATCTCAATAAAGTTTTTAAGTTAGCCTTGTATTCATTTCTTAAAGGAATCCTGCTTTTGAAAATGTATTTGCTTAAAGTGATCAGTTTATTTTTCTTTGTTATGTAAACAAAATTATTATCTTGCGATTCTGTGAATCTTTAACAGAATTTGATTAGACTCGGGTGACTGTTCAGGCCTTTGACTTCTTGTTTAACTAAAGTATATATCTTGCGTAAAATGTAGATCCCACGATGAGACATTTAATTTGTTATCTTTGATTTTTTTTTTTAGAACGTAAATCAAAGAGTCTGAGCATGGATCCCTTTCGTAATTGGGCCCAGGATGTGTTACGGTGTCATCTCTGTAAGACCCCAGGCCCCCCAATGTACTGTGACATTTGTCACATACATATTTGTAAATCCTGTGTGGGGGAACATCTCTTTGATCTATCCAAAGAACACAAAGTGCTGCCGTTTGAAAAGAGGGGATCTACTCCTAAATGTCCAAAACATTCCACAAAACTATGTGAACTTTACTGTAAACAATGTGACATTCCTATATGTACAACATGTGCTTCCTCTAAAGAACACTATGGCCATATATTTATTGAAATAACTAAAAACATTGACAGCAAAAAAGAAATTATTCAAAAAGATTTACAAGAGCTAGAGAAATCTATTTATCCTAAATATCAAGAGATTGCATCCATTATCCCAGTCCAGAAATCTTCTCTGAATGAAAACTCCCAGAAATTAACAACAGAAATCGACAAACAAGGGGAATCCTGGCACAGAGAAATAAAGATCATGATACAAAAACTGAAATCTGATCTTAAAAAAATGGACACCAAACACCTTGTCATCCTTAATAAACAAGAGGCTGAAATTAAACACACTATATATGAAATCACACAGAGCATTGCTGATCTGAAGAAGTTACTGGACTCCAATGATGACAGCCGTGTTTCTGCCTACGTATCCAGGAATGATGAATTCAGAAGATTGCCTCCTAAACTCAAAGTATCCCTACCATGTTTTACTTCTCAAAAGATCAACAAAGAACAGCTTTATCAACAGTTTGGTTTTCTGTCAGCGTTATCCATCAAAACAGAAGAACATTGCTACACAGTGGAGTCTCCCGGTGCTGAGTCCTCTCCCCAGGGCAGAGCGTTCATTGATGAACCACGGATCATCACACAGATAAACACCGAGTATGGACAATACACACTACGCAGTGTGTCTTGTCTGAGTGATGAGGAGATGTGGACGTGTGGTAATGACAAAATCCTAAGACTGTACAACCTGCGGGGGGAACTAGTTAAGTCAGTCCAAACCAAGTCAGGGAACTATCCACTGGACATAGGTGTGACAAGGAGTGGGGATCTAGTTTATACTGATTACTGGGATGGAACTGTGAACAAAGTGAAGAATAAAAAGATAAAGACACTGATCAGACTACAGGGATGGATACCTCTCAATGTCTGTAGTACCTCCTCTGGTGACCTCCTGGTTTCCATGGACAGTGATGATAATAAACAATCAAAAGTTGTGTGTTACTCTGGCTCCACAGAGAAACAAAGTATTCAGTATGATGACGAAGGACAACCTCTCTATTCATCTGGTGAGTACAACACTAAATACATCGGTGAGAACATAAACCTAGATATCTGTGTGGCAGACCGTGGAGCCGGTGCAGTGGTGGTGGTCAATCAGGCCGGGAAACTCCGATTTACCTACTCTGGTTCTCCCTCTACTACTAAGGGATCATTCTATCTATACGGCATTACAACAGACAGCCAGGGTCAGATCCTGACAGCAGACAACAACCACCGTATCCACATCCTGGATCAGGACGGACAGTTCCTCCGCTACATTAACAACTGTGAATTGCAGGAACCACGGGGTTTATGTGTGGACACCAGAGACAACCTCTTTGTGACTGAGTACGGCACTGGTAAAGTGAAGAAAATACAATATTACATGTAAATTAACTGTGTATAATTATCTATAAAATCAATATGGGTAGATAAACTGTTATGTGTATACTATGTAAACAAACTTTGTACACATATTGCATATAGATAAACTGTTCATTTTTGGGAGTTGATTTTAATCAACTCTTCTATGCAGTTACTCTGGCAAACCGGAAGTAAAACAGTGTTTGGACCTAAGCACACGTCATCACCGCTGACAATACTTAGTACTTGAAAATAATCAATAAATTTGTTGTAATGTATTCAGAAGCTTTTTTTTCACGGAAATTAATTTATGAATACCTTGAAAATAGTCAGATTTTAAATGGTAAGAACAGTTTAGATATTTTTGTAGTCGTGTGTATTCCTACTCCAATGTTCAATATTGCTGGGATACAATTTTCAAAAAAAAAATTGATTACTAATACATAATGCATCATAGAGTTTGATGGCGTTAAATCTATCCTTAAATAATGCACAACATGATTCAAGTGGGGTTTTCTGTCTAAATAGCTCGAAAAAGCCGGATAAATCATTGTAGAACAAATGTGCAAAATTATTAAAATTCAGCTATGAAACTACATATACTTGCCATGCGAAATTACATATCGTTGATTTTAAAATAAACAATAATCAATAAAATCAACTCCCGTCAGTACTTCAGCACTTTGATTATTATATGTCAGAAAACTTTGATTTGAACATATTTTATTGCATAAACATATACAAATGGTTCGAACACAAGTTCTAACAACTTACGAGGTTCTTACCAAGAAAACTTTGTTTATTAACTACAATATATTTATATGTGTGTGCATAAAATTATTATGTGTATAGCATTATGTGACAACAAATTAACTGTGTTTAGATTTTATCAAATTGACTTTATACTAAAATGGTTCATGTATGCAGAATATTACAAGTACATGTGTCAAATTTAGTGTACATGAATAGTTGAATGAAAACAAACTTGATTTACAAATGTACTCAATTGACTACTTATACATGTATTTATTAAATTTGTACAATGAACTTTATGCATACATTTTGGTCAAAGATTTGTGTGTTTATTTTTTAAAATGTAGTTTTCAATTTTTAAAATTGATTAATTTGAAAAACAAAGATAAATGATCAAGTTATGTGTAATTTTATCAATGATATTTTCAATAAACAAGTTGATAAATCAATGATTTTGTGTGAATTATTTTAGGAAACTTATATACGTAAAGTTTGGTTATTGGCCATCTCTAGATTCTATGTTTAAACATTAGGTCGGAAGAGAGGATATTTTTTTCTTAAGTTGCCAGAGAGAAGTTTCAAATATTCAAACCTT
>WFKH01003881.1:70466235-70487313 GCA_016163765.1 Magallana hongkongensis
GTTAATCTAACTCAGCTCGTTTTTAAACCCTGTCTACGTAATCCGCCTTCTTTAAAGTTTAGTTAAAAAAAAAAAAAAAAAAAAAAAAAAAAAAAAAAAAAAAATGCACGACGCGCGCTCGGTCTTGACCTCAAACACTTGTAACCTTGGAAGGTTTTTAATTGTGATCACCAATCTAATTAAAATTAGATGTTAGATCCGCTCGCATAATTGCTATACAAGTAGCGAGTAAGCGAGCAGATCTAACATCTAATTTTAATTAGATTGTGTGATCAAAAAACCTAACTTACCAATGTTGAAATGTTAGGATTTAAAGCATACTTTTGCAGGCATTGTGTCAATTTTTTGCGCAGTTTGATAAACATAGAAAAAAAAATAAATGGCACTACTCGGCGGATTACGTAGACAGGGTTTAAAAACGAGCTGAGTTAGATTAACCATAGATGTTAGTTTGTTCTCCGCCTTCTTTAAAGTTTAGTTTAAGAAGTATTCTATTCAGAAATATACACAGAAGTATATAAATGAATATGGATTGAACAGAAGGCAATCAATAGTCTATACTAATTCTCTCCATTAAAGATTCTGTAAAAAGTTTGTGTGTGACAAATATTCAATAAATATTCACACCGCTTGAAAAGTAGTTTAATTAGAACTTACTGAATCTTGAAAGATCACCATTGAAAACAAACATGTAGCGATAATAGAATGCTGACTTTAAAAATTATAGAAAAGTAGTAAATTGTAGGAAAATTGAAATTAATAAAATCATGGGGTCCAATGACCTGCAAATGAGATTTGTATGCCAAAATTCATTGTGAAACCACATTTGCAGTGAAGGGGTTTTGAGAGCTGTAAAATTGTAGTAAGTAGTCAATAACGGTATATATACAACGGTAGTAGCTGGACCACTGCATCTGATACATTAATTAAGAGTATATAATGTAATTTTAATTATGCATGTTTCAACTAGCAGCACGAGGGAAACAAATCATACAACACCACTGTCTTAAAAACTCATCTTTCAACCATTTTTTAAAAATATTTTTAAATAACCCAGAAATGGATGTTTCTTGTTTGTCATTTCATTGATCAAAAACTGTTAATTATATTTAAGATGTACTCTTAAAATGTGTACTTCAAATATCCTGCACTCTGAAACATTATAACTCAGGTCACATCCACCAAAATGCTAGTAAATACTGATCTCCTATAGTACTTCTCATCGTATGAAGAAAAATCTGAATGAGTGCAGATGAATAATAAATGTAATAGTTATTTACAACATGGCCACAGTGCGCTAGTAAATAAATAATCTACTTGAGTGTTCTTTGAAATTCACACGTTCGGCCACAAATGTGACCGATTATATCAACATGCCAACGTTGGGCAAAATAAATTAAAAAAAAACCAAAATGAAGCATGTTAAACCTTAGTGATTATATGGAGGAACATGAGGGCGATCATTTTAAGCATTGAATGTTTATTTTTTGGATGTCGTCGGTCCTATGACACACTAATGCGGTGCAGACAAATTAAATACCGCGCGTTAGCGCGGTATGATAATTTATATATTCATACTAAGTTTTTTGTCTGGCATATATGTGTTTCGTTGCTGTAAAGTCATCATATACGCTCTTAGTCAGGTATATGAAACATACATGGAACAGCCATATTAACATGTTATTTAGTACGCTTCCGCAGCTAAGAATATAGTGCCAGAAACTTTGTAGAGAAATTGCTTTTTTATTAAGGAGTAGATATAATTTAATGATTATTTTTCAAAAGTTCATATCAAATTGGTAATGTAAGGTTGAACGTTTCATTTAATCTTACAAAAACAAATATGCTCAAAATATTGGTTACGTTTATATTTGTGCTCATGACGCATAAATTAGGAAAGCGTATTCATAGGAAATTGAACGTCGCAGATTTCCAATGCAAACGTAAGGGGAAATTTACACTGAATGTTAATATTCATGCATGGAAAATAGTTTCAGTGAAAATTATTTTCAAAATAACAAAAGATATAAATAAGAGACTTCTAAACAAACACATACAAAAAGAACTTTGAATTCAAGCTTGTAACACTTCAGATATTTTACATGCAGACTTCCCATATAAAAGTATAATATTTACAGACACAATCTTTATAATTCTGTGTTAATTTGCTAGCTAGAGGGAGTAGATAATTAATAGGAATATAGTTTGCACTTAGGTACATCTTTGTCGGAACACTCTCGGCTTTTGTTGAAGTAGTACCAGCACCCATACTTATGAATCAGCTTCTTTATTTATCCGTTGTATGGCCATCTGTCTGCCTGTAAAGGAAATGAAGTACGTCTCATTCAATTAACCGATTAATCATCATGCTAATAGCATAACACTTTGGGGATTAAGAAGGGGGGTGTACAGACCCCCTCCCCCCTCTTTTAGACCTAACGTGGAATGATTTATTCAGTGACCAGGGTAAATATTACTTTATAACAATATAATTTCAATGATAGAACATTCTATCTAGATGCCATTCACCGCCAATTTAGACATAACGATACGATATAAAAGAATAAAATGAATGAAATTATGAGAATTATGATGATTTGTTTATTCAGGGGCAAGGCCATCTTTGATCGGATCCGTCTTCTTATCTGTTCACCGGAAACTCCTGGAAAATGGTCGCTCCCTCTGAGAGTACCCAGAATCTGCAGGCCACGGACGAAGAGGTAAGGTCAAGGGAGATAATTCAGTACGACACAACTCAGTCTCTGATTGCACATCGGTGTCACAAGATTTAGTACATGTATATTGTTGCCTGCGAAAAGATTCACTTTGTAATGTATTGTTACATGCTGAGTGCATTGGACATATACAACTGTATAAAATAATTGGGTGTAATATTTCTCATTCATTACAAAATGAAATGAATTTTAAGAAACTGGTAAAAATGATGGCAAAAAGTACTAGCCATCTGTACTGTAATAATAGTGTTCATTAGTCATTTGAGCTATCAAAATTGCATCATCTGCAATAATTTTTTATTAAAAAATAAATCAACAAATTGTTCACCATGTTTAAGGAAATATTAGAACCACTAACTAATGATTTGTTTATTATTAATAAGAAACATCATTATTGCAGATACAGAAGCAGATAGATGAGTTCCGAAAGTCGGTCCTCATGACGCTGTTTGAGATCTTTCTGATGGCGCGTCATGCAAACTGGGGGAACAGAGAGACTAGCTTCTTCAACATCAGCTGGGTCATAAAGACAATGGAGGAAATGAGGATGACGGTAAGTACTCTCTCTCTCTCTCATATAAGATCGAGGGCTTCACTCACTATAAAAAAATGACAATAACAAACCGTCAACCATCTCAAAAATCCATAAAACAAAATACAAATTCAATCAGAGCAACACGGACCTCCAAAAAGATAGAGGTAGGATCAGGTGCCTAGGAGGAGTGAGTATCCTCTGCTGACCGGGCACACCCGCCGTGTGCTCTTTGTCGTAATCGGAAAAAACCCCGGAAAAGTCCGTTGACAATTACACTACTTGCTCGAAAACCCCTGTCTGTATGAAAATCCCCTGTCTTTCCCTGTCATCCCCTGTGCTTCCCTGTCAGCGCCTGTGCACCCCCCTGCCAGCCCCTGTACACATTCCCTGTACACCCTGCAATCCCCTGTCAGCCCCTGTACCCATCCCCTGTGTGCCACTGGGAGCCCCTGTCGCCCACAGTAAGCCACTGTATTTCCCTGTGCATGCCCCTGACATCCCCTGTACGGTCTTCAACTGCTTGCTAAAGTTAAAAAATAGTTTTCAATTATGTTTATATAAATATATATTTAGCAGTTTGTGATACATAAGGAAATGGAAAGCAAGAAAAGTATTCATGGTTTAGACGGTGCTTGTTTTTCTTTGTATTTCAAAGAGGGCAATATTATTACAAACGTGAATAATTCTGACTCAACATTGACACAGATCAAGATATGCATGTATACCGGTGTTATATAGTACGTTTTCTCCCTAGCCATCTTTCCCCCCGGAAAAATGGCTATATAGCAGTTTTCCCCCCACGGAAAGCAGACTATATAGTGGGTTTTCCCCCTTTTTATAGCCAGATTACCCCCACGGAAAGCCTACTATATAGTAGATTTTCCCCCTTTTTTACATTCCGGTCATGTTTATGGCGGACCATTCGTGGCAACAATTTGCAATAACTGATATAATATTAATTTCTCATAATAAAGGATAATAATAGCATTTATTAATACATAGTATAAAATACACTGGGATTTTTTCACTCTGATATGAACAAAGGCACGCGCCTTCATAACATTCCTGTGTCATCACCATTTATTTCAACTTTAGTTACACCTTTTTGGAACATCTTTTATTGGGATTTCGGAATACCTCGAAATTTATTCCTCTAAACGATGCTTACCTACAGTTTTGACTTTGACGTTATGACATGGATATTTCTCACAGAACACGTCAGAATACGTACGCCGGCTTGGAACTTTAATTTTGCCATATATTATCATCTATGTATAAGCTCCTCCCAGGAAACTAACCGACCAATTATGACTTAATTTTGTAGAAGAAGGAATAAGAAGTGGAAATTTATTACCCACTTCGTCCAAAAGGCTATAAATTTTAAATTAATACCGCTAGAATTGACGATCTTAAATACAATTATACATTTCTACTTCTAAATATCGAAGGAGAGACAGGGTGTAATGATATGATGAGAAACTGAAATGTTTTACTTCGATTGATGGGGTTCGAAATCATAGGTAAAGGGTATTATAATTGATTATGTATTAAAGGCATGTGTAAAATTAGTATTTACAATTTTGTTTTAAAGTCATGCATATTCATATTCATGTTTTTAAGCACATTTTTTTTTACGAAACGCGAGGTTTTATGATGTAAACGTTTTAAAAAATGAAATGGCTTCACAACCAGAACAAAGTTGGTATCTTTGCTGGTTACTTCGGAAGATGTGAAATGGAGCCTAAACTAACCTTATGTATATATTATCATTCACTGCGTGCTAATTTTTCCGTTTTTTATTTTGCGACGTGATTTTGAAATATACAATTTTGAAAACATTGCCATATAAAACAAGATATACGATTCACTTACCTAAAAATCTTATCATACTATTTATTTCATATCCTTCAGTTCATCCAAAAATTCTCTAAAACAAAGGTTTAGCCTGGACAAAATTTGCACAAACAGACAGACGGATTGATAGATTTATTAAAAAATTCTCAAAAAAAATTTCAATTACAAATTCAGAACACAGAGTTATGCATATTTAGTGTATATCTTGTAAAACCAAGTACTTTTTTCAATTAATTGCCTAAATTAAGTTCTATGTATAATTCCATAACACATATGTTCAATTATCAGCATTGTCTATAAAAAATAATAAATCGGCAAAACGAAACTTAACATGTACAGAAGAATGCAGATATATGCAACCTAGGAGTGTAGAAACATTGATTTTAATCCTTACTGGGTTTCCATTAATATTGTTTATAAAATCTGAACAGAAAACGTGAGGGAGAAACCCTACTATAGGGGAAAAGCTACTATATAGTAGCTTTTCCCCCAGGGGGAAAGGCTACTATATAGTAGGTTTTCCGTGGGGAAAAGCTACTATGGGGGAAAAACTGCTATACAACACCGGTAAACCGCTTATTTTATTACATGTATTTCAAATGAACAAATGACCGTGTTTTGTAATTTGTAAAAACAAATTATATGCAGGAGCATTGCGGGAAATCTGCAATGTTCTGTGCCATGTAACCTGCCTGAGTTAAAGCGCTTAAAAACACATCATGATTAGCACGTGCAGATAATCACACACCGATCGAAATGATCACCTATATTTTGATTGTTTTGCCCGGTGTAATGATGCTTAGAATAACATCGTCCAAATGAAATGCATGTTGATTCTATTTAGCAGAAACTTGATAAGTTAATATCTCAATCATGTAAATAGCAATCGATGATATTTGCTGTCAGCCATTGTTTTTATTTCTTTTCTGATAAATTGAGAGAGAGAGAGAGAAAGGAGAGAGAGAGGAGAGAAAGAATTGATTTTTTTTTGGAGGGGGGATAAGTCCGGTCCTTTGACACTTTAAACTTTTATCAGTGTGCATTGTTCAGTTTAGTAATTCATATGCATTATTGTATAGAATTGTCCTCATACATATAAAGCAATGATACAGTTCATGAATAAATTAATACCTGTATACAAATACCGGTAACCGGTAACGTAAAGACACACATGCATGATCCTAAAACAATGTTCTGGTTTTTAGATAAGAAATATATCATACAGTTATTTAAATTCGATTTGAATAATGAAAAATATAAGAGAGCAATACTGTTTAATTCATATGACTGTGTCAAATGATGTTCCGAATTTAAAGCTCTTCCTTTTCATGTTTGAAATTCTTAGAACTGATAAATCAGAATTTTCAATTTCTGTTTTCTTTACTTGACAGACAGTGAAAGAAAGTCACAAGGGGTGTTTAAACAACATATTGCATAATTGTTTAGCACAACCGAGCATTCAGATCTTAGGAAGTGTGTGTATATATACAAGTACTGTGTCTGTCACCTCATTGTTCCCAATCTCGCTTCCGTGCACTGCAAATTGTCAAGAAGAGCTGTGTACAGTAGCTATAATTATATAATCACTGACGGACCATTCAGATCTTAGGAAGTATGTGTATATACATTTTCAAGTGTGTCTTTCATCATTTTCCCTACCTCTATACCGTGCACTGCAAATTGTCAAGAAGGGCTGTGTACAGTAGTTATTATATAACCACCGACCGAGTGAAAAAAAAAAATGTCAGCATCCTCTCCTGTGAACACTGTAACTTCAATCAACCAGTTGTTAATCATGTGTTTTCAAGTTCTTTGATCAATTGATATGGTGTAAAATAAAACATTGGTGGATTAAAATTAATCTGATCGCTCTAAGTTAATCTAAATAATGATAAAGAATTGGTATTGAAATTAGGATTGCATGTTATCTTATTAAGAAATTAATTCCCGGGTACACAATTAGTAACTTTTAATTCAAAATCAACGCAAACTCTCTCTCTCTAACTCTCTCTCTCTCTCTCTCTCTCTCTCTCTCTCTCTCTCTCCAAATAAACTCCCACATGTATAGAAAACACCAGCTGGTACTACATGTACATTTACATGTATGTTGTGTATGTTCTGACCAGGGCCACGGATTTCTGTTCACTGGCAATTAATAACATTATCTTTGATATATTCCACTTTGCAGTAAAAAGGGAAATGAAAATTTGATTTTAGAAACTATTGAAATTGATTATGAGAATTAATCATCAGTTAAAATTCAATTCGAAGGTCCAATAATCCGCTCAGAAACATATTACACAAATATGCTAACAAAATTTCTTAGGCAAACCTATAAGGTATTGAAGCTTTACTTTGCTTTCACGGGAAATTCATACAGGTATAATTAGGAACTGGGTTTAAGAAAAGAAATAAAGACGTGCTCTATCGTAAAATGGCTGCTTATACATGTACATTCTACATTCTGACTGATTTACTGGTTTTAATGTGCAAGTATTTGTTTAGATACACAAAATAAAGTATTTTCAAACATTAGGGAGTAGCGGTGTTCCCGACCGCTTAAGGACTACATGCCCTGAAGGCTTTCACACCTACCGAAAATAATCCCCGCCCTCACCTGAGATTTTCCACCCGGTGAATCTCGAGCCTTTAGTTGTTAACATGATTATTTAAGTATTAATAAATTATTAATTAAAACATATTATTTCTAAAATTACGATAACAGTGGGTCTTGTGAGTCGGCGCTATTGAGTGCAAAAATTGATTTATAGCTCAAACTACATGTATAACACATGTGACTCAAATAATTGAATTAAGAAAATAATTTTGATATTAAATAACAGAAAAGGCTGTTATGAACAGTCAAAAACAGTACAGGGGATGTCAGGGGCATGCATGGGGAAATACAGTGGCTTACAGGGGATGACAGGGGCGTATATACGTACATGGGGTGGCAGGGGTTTACAATGGCACACAGGGGATGGGTACAGGGGCTGACAGGGAATTACAGGGTGTACAGGTGCTGTGTACAGGGGCTGACAGGGGGTGCACAGGGGATGACAGGGGAAAAACAGGGGGTGACAGGGAAAGACAGGGGATTTTCATACGGATAGGGGTTTTTAGAGCCAGTAGTGTTAGGTGATTAATTATGGTCTAACAATTAGTATGAAAAAAGTCAGTCAGCATCCGACCCAGTGGAAGATTGTATTTGCTGACAAGGTCGTTGTATCGACCACAGAACTTACGAAAAGATGACTTCAAACGAGACTGTTGAAAGTCCTGTTTTATCAACTTGTTTGTCAGTAGCTTGCCACGCCTTAGAAACTGTTCATACTAAGAGTATGCCCTTGCGTATCGAATTAACTGAATTAACTATCTATCTCTCATACAAGATTGAGGGCTATCTCTCTCTCACACATACAAGATTGAGGACTTCTCTCTCTCTCTCTCTCTCTCTCTCTCTCTCTCTCCCTCTCTCTCTCTCTCTCTCTCTCTCTCTCTCTCTCTCTCTCTTTCTCTCTCTCTCTCTTACAACATTGAAGGCTTCATATAATGTTAAAGTTTTAAATGTATACATATTTCTTGGGTAATAAACAGAGAATTATTTTTACATTGTTCTTCAAATAAATTCATAGAAAACAAATTCCTTAATAAGGAATCAAAGAATTCATTTCACATATAAATTCCATTAACAGGAAGGGTTCGCGGAGAATGTGATTGATCAGATGATGTTTATCGGGCCGACGCGTACGGACGCTCTGATGCCTCAGGAGGTGGTGACCCTCTATGTACAGTTCTCCGTGCTACAAACTTTTCTACACTACAGTCCCAAGATCTCCGCCTTCATCCGCAGCCACTATCTGGAGGAGTTCAAGTAATCAAAATACTGTGGAATCATTAAAATTCGTGGGGGCAAATTTTCGTGAATTGCTTAAAATTGAAATGTTTGTGGGGAGGTACTTTCGTGTATTATTTTATACCTTCAAGAGGAAATAGTCTTTATAACCGTAATGTATTAATTCATGGAGGATGTTATTTCGTGGATGAGAGGTACCCAAGAATTTCACGAAAATTGAGCCACCACGAAATCTAATGACTCCACAGTACACTCCATAATAATAATACTCGATAATTCAGTCCCAAGATACCCATCCGCTTACATCCGCAGCCTTTATATAGAGGAGTTCAAGTAATAAGAAAAATATTCAACGTTCTAACCATGAATTAAATAACACTTAACTAGAAATCATATATCTAGAGAAGCTTGCAGTTGGAACCATAGGAATTCGAATTCTACATGTATGTGATCGAAGCTCAAGATTTATGTAAATCGTAGAGCACCACAAGTAATAGTTAATACTCTAGATTTGTGTGATCATTACATTTTCTAAGTATTAGGACATTTCTATGTTTATCCAATGTCTACGTTGTTTGAAATCTTATGAATGGAGAAAATATCTGATATGTTTTGTTCAAAAGAAGAGGATGTTTCAATAATCAATGAACACTTTTAATTGCATTTTGACTTTCTTTGATTACATATTTACATGGAAATTAATTTTAAGCAATATATTACCTATATTTAGATACTTTTTCAATTTCTAGTTGTGATGGAAAATGCTCCCGACGTTGACTTACATGACCTTTAATCTCTCAATGTGTTTCTATTTTCAGGTACTTTGTGCAGGTTCCAGTGGTGATGAAGAAGCTGCCCCAGTCTTACCCAATATTGATCACCATGGCCCTCATCGAGTCAGTCACCAACAAAGTCCTTGACTCAGGGACCTCCATTTTTCAAAAATCCCAGGGGTAGCATCACATGACTGTCATGTGACTTCACATCACATGTCACAGGGTGGTGATTTCTGATTGCTCACCGGCAAGAAACATGACACTCTTTTATTGATCAGATCTGAGATCTGATACAGTTCGCTGCTGCAGCTTGTTTTTTATATGACGGCTTGCAGCACCTTAACAGTGTGACTTGTGATAATTTTATGGACTATTATTTATTTTAAAAAAAAACCCATTTTTTTCTTGCAAAGAGGTGACAGACTTTATCGATGGCATTATGAAGTATGACATTTGCAATATTTATTTACATGCATGTTTGTCTAGATATTAATCCCATGCTTATGTGTCAGTTTAGAGATATTTTAATTATTAATTCAATTAATTTTAAAAATTTATATTTTAATTTATATTTTTACATGTGTCACAGTGCCTTTGATGGCAGTTTTCGACTTTAGATATATATATGTATTTAGATATATTTTACTTCATTGTTGGTGTATTTGATCGTAGGTTATCATTTTAATGAATGTTTACGTAGTAATTGAGTAAATAAGTTCAGAGAAACACGAAGCCCACACCATCATGAAGTTTGTGTGTGTATGGAGGCTCTCAGTACTTCATCTTTATCATTCAATGGTACTATTATAAAATACACAATTATCATTTGTGAATTTTTGCAAACAAAATTAGGTTTAAGAAATATTGATCAAAATACCTTTAAACAGAAAAAAAATGATTGAATTATAACAGTTTTGAATTAATATTCTTAAGGTGACTGTTTAACTGCGAATAATTTACATGTGTCTGTAAAGTTTTGACCTTTAATTATGCCTAGATAAAAACTTAATACTAATAATGTTCCAAAATATACGAAGAGGCACATTGTCATGATATATTTTTGTAGAAATCCTATAAGTATCATGTAACTATGCTGTTCATTTGATGACATAAAAATAGTCAATATATTTTGGTGTCAAACTTTTGTTGGTGCCTATATGGTATTAATGTACAGTAAACATCTCTGTCTCTGTCTCTCTCTCTCTCTCTCTCTCTCTCTCTCTCTCTCTCTCTGAAATAAAGAAACTATTCAGCTACCTGTTTAAGTTTAGTGTAAAATTTGATTAACTTATACTATGAGTTCCAGAGCTCAGGGTTTTCTCTATATTCCTGGTTTTTATTTTCCTTTAATGAATTTGAATTTTCTATTAATGAAGTTAGACTTTACGAAAACTATAGAAAATCTACATGTACATGTAATTCTTTATTTCATATAGGTTGGCATTATGATCACTAGTTCACATCGCTGTCATACTGGTCAAAGTGGAGCAACTCATTACAATTTTTACACAAACGTTTTAGTCCTTGATATCCATTGCATTCATGGGAAATTGTCTTTTTTCAGTTTATATGATTACCTGTTGAATTCTTATATGTTATTGCAATCTTTTATACCATGTTAGATGTGTTTGTTATTATTTTTGTGATATTTATAACCGCAAAAATATTAAGGTTTTGGTACATGTAATATTTTTCTTTGAAATGTATGGTATAATATTAAATATGGAATAGCATAGCAGCAAACATTTACCTGGCAATATGTTCAAAAAGATGTCTGATATAGAGCTCAGTATTGTGGGACTGGTTTATCTCCCTTTCTATTTCAGCTTCAAAGTGCCAAAGTGATGTCTGATTGTGATAAAGTGGTGTTACTTGTACAAGTAATGTCCATCCTCATTACAGTTCTCATCCATTAATTATTTAATTGATTAATTAGCTAGTTTAGTGTCAGCCATAGTTATGTCTGTGTCAATGTGATCTTTACTATGAGACGTAAGTATCAATGAAATTTAACAAATTCCACATCTGTGACTTCTTTATAATTTATATATTTTGACTTGGGAAGTAATTTTGACCTTCAGTCAATTTATGATTGCTTTCATTTATAATATTTTTAAAGAGTCAGTTCTTTATTTTTCTGACAATATGGACTTATTTACACACCACTGGGTTGCAAAGAGAACACTCGCAGTTTTCAAATCAGCACGTATGAAAATATGCACTCAATTTTGGAGAATCTCTCCTCATTATTGAAATACCCGATTCTCCCTTCCAAAAGGGAGATAATTATATTAATATGTAAGGAAGCTTGCCTGATGCGGTTCCAAGTTTTACATACATGTACCATGTGGGACGTGTGAGTGGTCAGCGGGTTTTTTTTTTTTTTGGATACAATCTGTCGCCAAAATCATTAGATCAGTACGTATTATTGATGAAATAATCTTAAGTTAATATTCAGACAAGCTTGTATGAACTGGAAGTTATGTCGATTCCCTTTACCTTATATTTAAGTGTCCTCTTAATTGGATATAAATAATTTCAAGTTTAAAGAACTTATATGTAATAACTCACGTCTACAACTCTATCTTGTAAGCAAGTTCTATGTGTACTGTAAGAAGAGCTTTCCTGATTTTTCAGACATGGTTTAAGAGGGAGATGATATTAGAGATACTATGAAATCTTGATCAATATATCATGATATTTAATGTCGTAAAGCTAGTTGTATTGCATCTTCGCAAGCCAAGGGTTTCTGATCCGCACCGCTCCTCACTTACCCTGTTTGTGAGGAGCGGTGCGGATCAGAAATCCTTTGCTAGCGAAGATGGCTGCATTGCTATTTGTGTAAGGGGTGGGTCATAGTTGGATGTTGTTTCTATATGTAGGTGAGCGATGTGGCCCATTGGTTCCATGTTAATTAAGTTGGTCATGTTATTTCATTATTCACATGCAACCTAATCCTAAAACGTTTAATCGAATTTGATTAATATTTATTAATAAAATGAACTACTGCTTGTCTTTTAATAAATCGAAAATTATAAAATCAGGCCATGTTTTCATTAGAGTTGATAATGAAATATCAGATAAATTATATAAGCTTGTACATACGCGAGCAAATTTAAAATTTGTGATGAATAAACCATGTCGTGACATATTTTCAAAATAACTAAATACTATGGAGTCAATTTTTTTTTTAAATTCCTGGAAGTCAGTATTCGTGGATAGCCAAAACGTATTTTAATTTCGTTGGGAACGTAATAGCAAATAAAACTTTCCGTCATTTCGTTAGTAGGGCATGCATATTTTATTTAGTTACGTAAGTGACACTTTAATATTGATAATACTACTGACTGTATTTTAAAGAGGGGTTGAAATGATTCATTTATATATAAAACACTGTCTTATGAAGATTTTTCATCATCTGACACCTGTCAAATAAGCATTTCGAAATTCACGAGCCAAACTCATTATTTCTAAAATAATTGAAGTGTGAACAAATTCTCAGAAAATTACGTGTGCGCAGTACGTAAACTTTTGAAAAATTGGAAATAATTTCTGATTCAATCATTTCTACATTGACAGCAAGAAGAAGGTCAGACACGATGTCTGACATAGACACATTGTCCTTGGCAGGCAGGAGACTGTCCTCGGTGTCCAATGCGTGGTGATGTCACCGGAAGTGTCCAATGTGAGGCGACATCAACGGAATAGTGTCCAATGTGGGGTGACGTGATAGATAATGTCCAATGTATGATGACGTCATCTACGGAATAGTTTCCAATGTGGGATGACGTCACGAGAATAGTCTTGCAGGATTCGAAGCTAGCACTCAGTTCCTCGCTTCATAATATATAATTTACTTTAACACTATTAATACATGTATCTGTGTGAGTGTTTAAAAGTCCCGCTGGGCAATGCTTTGTGAACAGTTTGCGGAACAAACAGGAAACCCATTTCTATAAGTGTTTTATTTTACATTGTATTACCATAGTATAAGTGTAGAGTTCAATCAGAAGAGTTTCATATTTATAGGCTTCCTGTACATGTGTTGAACTCATATTTGACTACTGTTCAAAATGAATTGAATCCTTTTTATAGATATATCAATTGATCATTATTCCCTTGTATTGCATGGTATGTTTTATCCAAGTCATGTGTTACAATGTTGGTTCTAACACAAGCATGATAAATTGTTCACGTGTCATTTTTGGACGAAGAAACGATGTTTCAGAGAAATTTTATTTTGTGATAAAAATTATCAAACATCTTGTATATCCATTTGTTATTCATTATAAAGACAGTAAGCCTGTTTACTTGCAAACTTTAGCGTTAGAGATATTCATAAGTACATGTATGTAAAAAAAAATACAAGGAGTAATATACAGTCCATTTTGAATACTTTGTTTCTACCAAGGCTTGCGTACTAATCTAATACAGTATATAAATCAATTTTAGAATTAATTTGAGGGTCTTCTGTATGAATCTAAAGATGCCCTTTGGGGATTTAGTGTGGAGTTTTTTGGACATTATTTCCTTGGTGGTCTCGGGATGGAAAAACAACTGGGATAGTCCACTCAACTTTGAATGTTCTTCATCTAAACACTCCATTCAACAGATTATATCGCTGCACAGAGACTTTTACGGGGACTTTACCTGCCGACGAGTGCCGTCTATACTAGGCCCCGTGCCTTGTAGTTGGTCTTTCACAGTATAGTTGATTTATGGTACATTTTGTTTAAATTTGGCAATGTCTGGTTTTTTTCCCTTACAAATCGTTGCAATATAAACACTTTCTACAAAAAAGTTGTTGTTCAGGCTATGATATGTTATTGTGGCAACAATCGTGTGCTGATTTTGCTGTCTTGTCAGCTGTTGTCTAGTCAGAATTTCATGTCGATTTTATTAAATATTTATGTCGAATTGGCAGAGTATTATTTCGACTTGTCATATACATATACAAGATGTTTAAGATATGGTGACAAAGTTCTGACACCACTTGTCAGATAAATATGTTGCATTGTCAGATTTTGAAGTCAACTCGTCGATTTTTTTTTCCAGACATTTGCAACAAAAAGAATTAAGGCCACGTAACCAGTCGTCCATTTGAGATTAGATTTTAATTTCAACTCTGCCGGCCCACTCCTCTAAATGTCCAGCGATGCAGGGTTTTTTTCTGTCAATTTTAAAGAATATGCTTAGAAAGCAATCAAGAAAGATTTTGGACACAGTATATAGAAAAGTGAACAAAAATATGGTTCAACATATTGAGCATATTGAGCATTGTATCATATATTAATGTGTAAGGTGTTAATTTCCGCGGGATATCATCTAGTCATTTTTAAAAGTAAAGCGCAGTCAAATTGTACAGTAAATTACAGAAAATAAAATTATAAGGAACTCAATATCCACCCAAATTATACTCGTATAACCTGGGTTGGAGCAATTTACGCTTTTTGTATAAATTGTGAATTGCCCCAACCCAGGTTAAACGAGTATAACTTGGGTAGACATTGAGTTCATTTCTTAAATGTATCAAAATAATTTTCAAATATTGATTCTTAGATTCCTTATTAATTCTATAATTTATAGCACGATTGAAGAATAGATAACCAGTTGTTCTTTGAATTGGTCTATCAAAAAAAGTTTTACTTTTAGTTTTAGCAAATATTTACTCAATCCTTACTTTTTAAATTGAATATTACCATAATAAAATCTAATATAAAACATTCGAGAAAATTGGGGATAAGTATTGAATAGAAAAATATTTGTTCATCTGGACATTGTGCGAATATCAGCTAGGTAATTACAAACTGCATGTGGGATCATTAAATGTCTCATATGTTTTATTATAGGCATATAGACAGAAATTAGGATGATTTAAATTTATTGTGCATTAATATATAAATAGTGCCTGCTTGGGAGGGTACCAGTTAAAATTGACGCCCCTCAAAAACCATTGCCAACCAACGCGAAGCGAACAGGCACTATTTATTTTATTATACTAAATGTCTTAATTTTATAGCAAATTTTACTGCTTTTATATAGAAAAGACTTAAGTTCTACGGCGAACCGTACGCGCATAATTTACGCGCATGTAACAATTCGTTCTATCGGCCCGTTGCCAAGTGTGTTGCTAACGCTGAGGGTATGAGAACGGATTGTCAACTGCGTCTAAACCAATCAGATTTCAGTATTTAACTTGAAAGTATAATAAAACATATTATTTTCAGACATTTATCAGAAATAATAGTAACAAACACATTTATTAAAAGAATACTTATTAATATCTCAGGCCGAAACAACTATATATATAAGGCCGAACGGACGAAGGTCCGAAACTTGCCAGGGCCGAACAAATCTAGGGCCGAATGGAGAAAAGGCCGAAACGACTTGCTACCAATAGATTGACGAGATAAGGAATTAGTGTTATATATGTGTTTTAATCAATTAATTTGCTAATAAATATGTTTGTTTCATTACTTTTGAATTTCAGTACAATATGATTTATTATGCTTTCATGTTAAATACTGAAATCTGATTGGTAGAACTCACGTCTTTTCTATATAAAAGCAGTAAAATTTGCTATTAAATTAAGACATTCAGTATAATAAAATAAATAGTGCCTGCTTCGGAGGGTACCAGTTGAAATTCACACCCCGAGAAAAGCATTGTCAACCGACGCGAAGCGGAGGTTGACAATGGTTTTCTAAGGGGTGTGAATTTCAAACTGTTACCTCCCAAGCAGGCACTATTTATATAATGTTTAACTTTTGATACTTGCCCTGAGTTTATACATGTATTTGGGTAGTATTTGGTTTGTGTTCTATTTTTGTATCTAAACCTGTTTGGGCAGTGGTCAGGTGATTCTAAGTCATAAAAGTACTGACATTCCCATTTTTTACTGATAAACTTAGACATTTACTGACAATGTACTGACATTACTGATAAACTTAGAAAAGTACTGACGTTTTTACTGACGGTACTGATAAACTTAGACAGAACTGATAAACTTAGAGAAATACTGACACATTTTACTGACGGTACTGAAGAACTTAGAGAAGTACTGACAAGTATTGACACCATTGTTCTTACTCCCGCTAGAGCTTAAAAGGTGTAAAATTGTATTTAATAATGTATTTTTAATTATAATAAAGAATTAAACGATTATTAAACTTATTAATAACATTTTCCTTGTATGAAAATATCAATTTGATATGTAATTTTCATAAGTGAAGGAGTACTTGAGCCTTGTTTTTTGAAAAAAGAAATTAGCGGATTTTATAATATTTATGTTGTGAGTATGGGTTTTGATAATTATTTAGAAACGAAAAGTCAGTAAAAATAATTGACACTCTTGAGCTAAACATCAATAAACTTGATCACCCATAACAACACCTAGTTATTACCATTCAATCTACCCGTATTACCCATGCACGCGGATTTAGAGGTAGTCGGGGGATCTGGACACCCCCCCCCCCCCCCCCCCCCCCCGGGAAAATATAAACAACATTCATACTCTTTTGAAATGATTTTGGGGTCGGCGCATTTTACATTTTATGATAGTAAATCAATGCGCTGTGTTTCTGTATACTTAATGATCGCGGTAAGCTTGAAGCGCTTGGGACAGAGGCCAAACGTGTTAATCAGTAAATCTCAGTTATTTTGTCTTTGTGAAATAATATAAATCTAGAAATGAACCCTATCCATCTACATTGAAGCTTGGGTAGACTAGATTTTATCTAAACATGCACGAGTACGAGTGAAACAACGAGACGAAAAAAATGCGTTAAATTACTTTCTCCTGACACTACTGGTTCTAAAAACCCCTGTCTATATGAAAATCCCGTCTTTCCCTGTCATCCACTGTGCTTTCCCTTCGTCCCCTGTGCACCCACTGTCAACCCCTTTACGCATTCCCTGTAGACCCTGCGATCCCCTGGCATATATATTTTCAATTAGCAGTTTGTGATACATAACGAAATGGAAAGCAAGAAAAGTATTAAATTGTTTAGCCGTTGCATGTTTTTCTTTGTATTTCCTTAAGAGCAATATTATTAAAAACGTGACTAATATTAATTCTGAATCAACATTGACACATGTATACTGATAAACCGCTTATATATCCTATTACATGTATTCAAACAAATGACCGTGTTTAATGATTTGTAAAATCAAAAATAAGTTGAGGACAAGTGCGGGAAATCTACAATGTTCTGTGCCGTGTAACCTGCCTGAGTTAACGCGCATAATAACACAACATGATTAGCACGTGCAGATAATCACACACCGATCGAAATGATCACCTATATTTTGACTGTTTTGCCTGATGTAATGATGCATAGAATAACTTAGTCTCAATGAAATGTCTTTTGATTTTATTTAGCAGGAAGCAGATTTCTTAAATTAATATCTAAATCATGTAAATCGCAATTGATGATATTTGCTGCCAGCCATTGTTTAATTTCCTGATAATTAATGAGAGAGAGAGAGAGAGAGAGAGAGAGTTGCTTTTTTTCGGAAGGGGGGATTAGTCCGGTCCTTTGACACTTTTAACTTTTATCAGTGTGCATTGTCCAGTTTAGTAAGTCATATGCATTATTGTATAGAGATTTCCTCATACATATAAAGCAATGATACAGTTCATAAATGATTTAATGCATGTATACAAATGCCGGTAACGGGTAACGTAAATACACACATGCATGATTTTAAAACAATGTTTCGGGTTGAAGATTAGAAAAAAAATATCTTACATTTATTTATAATTTGATTTGAAAAATGAAAAATATACGAGAGCAATTAAGTTTGAATTCATATCACTGTGTCAAATGATGTTCCGAATTTAAAACTCTTCCTTTTCATGTCTGAAATTCTTAGAACTGATAAATCAAAATTTTCAATTTCTGTTTTCTTTACTTGACAGACTGGGAAAAAAAGCATTAAGGGGTGTTAAAACAACATATTGCATTATTTTTAGCATTACCGAGCATTCAGATCTTAGGACGTGTGTGTATCTACAAGTACACGTGTGTCTGTCACCTCATTGTTCCCAACCTCGCTACCGTGCACTGCAAATTGTCAAGACGGGCTGTGTACAGTAGCTATTATATAATCACTTGCTGACCATTCAGATCTTAGGAAGTGTGTGTATATATACATGTACACGTGTGTCAATCATCTCTTATTTCCTACCTCGCTACCGTGCACTGCAAATTGTCAAGAAGGGCTGTGTACAGTAGCTATTGTATAACCACTGACCGACTGGAAAAAAATGTCAACATCCTCTCCTTTAAAAACTTTAACTTCAATCAACGAATTGTTAAACATGTGTTTTCAAGTTCTTTGATCAATTGATCTGGTGTTAATTAAACATTGATGGATTAAAGATTAATATGACCGCTCCAAGTTAATCTAAATAATTATAAGTAATGAAAGTTAATTAGGATTGCATGTTAACTTATTGAGAAATCAATTTCCGGCTAAACTACTAATAACTTTTATTTCAAAATCAATGCAATCTCTCTCTCTCTCTCTCTCTCTCTCTCTCTCTCTCTCTCCTGTCCAACAAACTGTACCAATGTTGGTATAAAGTTAACACGACTTTACCATTTTACCATGCAGCTTGTAAAAGTTGATTTTTTTTTTTAGCGCGGTAGGTCTAACTACCGGTTAGACTTACGTTGTATCCCGCATCAAATTTTATATAGAAAGATCTTTTTTTTACATGTGATTCACTGCATATGGCAAAACATATTGAATTAAAATATTAAGATGTTTTACGTCTAAATATTGAACATAAAAACGGGGCATTCCGAGTCATTCGCAAACATCCAACTCCAATTCCACACCTTTCCTATTTGTACAACACAATTCTATGTGTAACAAATAAAGCCCCATATTACACTTTTTTAAAATTATGACAATTTTTCGAATTATATTTTTTTGTAAACATAAAACAAATTCAATATAACAGATCCAGTTAATACTTCAAAATTAATATCAGTCTATATAAACTTTACACCGTACACAGGTAGCTTAATTAATTAATGGTGAAAAATGACATAAAAGATAAAAGATCAGGTAAAACTTCATTCAGGAAGAGTAAGAACAATGGGGTCAGTACTTATCAGTCTTTGTCAGTACTTCTCTAAGTTCTTCAGTACCGTCAGTAAAATGTGTCAGTATTTCTCTAAGTTTATCAGTACTGTCTAAATTTGTTAGTATACTTTTCTAAGTTTTTCAGTACCGTCAGTAAAAACGTCAGTACTTTTCTAAGTTTGTCAGTAATGTCAGTACATTGTCAGTAAATGTCTAAGTTTATCAGTAAAAAATGGGAATGTCAGTACTTTTATGACTTAGTAGTGTTTGGAGGGAGTTTATCATGTTCTGGCATTATCTGTTTAGACTTTGAAGAAGGAAGGAGGATTTATTTATGTTCTAATCATTAATAGTATTTGTGGAATTTGGCTGTTCATAAGTAAGTGAGTCACTCACTTACTTAAGTTATTTAAGTACATCTCTTTTAACCTAAAAGGCTAAATAAGTGTTTAATTAACTTTTAAAATAATTATTAAACTTTGTAAATATAATCTTAAATTGTGTTAATTAATTGCTTAAGTATTTAGAGGTTAATTCCACTAAGGAAAGTAATGTTTTATATTAATACATGTAACATACATGTGTTGTGCTTGAAATTATATTTTGTGTGAGATAAGTTTATGTGTGTGTTTTGTGCGTAGAAGAGGGTTTGGTCATCATAATTCGCCAAGTGTGTGTGTGTCCCTGTCCCATTCCTGTCCTCTAAGGATCTAGGAGGCAAACTCTACTGGTACTGGACCAGTTATCGGCTAAGACAAGTTATCTATGGCACGCCAAATTCACATAAATGAGCTAATCATAGTTTCACAGTCGATAAACTAGGTTTAACGGTTGTAAACTATAGTTTACGGACAAAAACCTATAGTTAACGACGATAATCTATATTTTACATCTGTAAACCATAGTTAACGCGATAAACTATGTTTCAGAAATGTAAAACTATAATTAACACTGAAACAACCATTTGCGATTGCAAAACATAGTTTATCTGATAAATATAGTTTAACGATTGTGAAACTATGATTAACAACTCTAAACTATAGTTAACGAATGTAAATTATAGTTTACAGATGTGAATCTATATTTATCAGCAAAATCTATAGTTAACGTTATTTGCAGACAGATAAACTTAGATTATCATTCTTAAACTATAGTTTACAACCCATAAATATGGTTTTGTAGATGAAAACTATAGTTAACGGATCGTTAATTATAGTTAACGAATCG
>WFKH01003881.1:70498794-70511674 GCA_016163765.1 Magallana hongkongensis
TCAGGGAACGATCCATGTGATATAGCAGTGACAAGGAGTGGGGATCTAGTTTATACTGATAAAGATGATAAAACTGTGAACATAGTGAGGAATACACAGGTACAGACAGTGATCAGACTACGGGGGTGGATACCTCAAGATGTCTGCAGTGCCTCCTCTGGGGACCTTCTGGTTGTCATGGTCAGTGATGATAAACAATCAAAAGTTGTGTGTTACTCTGGATCCACAGAGAATAAAAGTATTCAGTACGATGACAAAGGACAACCTCTCTATTCATCTGGTGTCATTAAAAACATCAGTGAGAACAGGAACCTAGATATCTGTGTGTCAGACGGTTGGGCCGGTGCAGTAGTGGTGGTCAATCAGGCCGGGAAACTCCGGTTTACCTACATTGGTCCTCCCTCTAATATCTGGGAATCATTTCCATTTACTCCACACGGCATCACAACAGACAGCCAGGGTCAGATCCTGACAGCAGACATTAACAACCACCGTATCCACATCCTGGATCAGGACGGACAGTTCCTCCGCTACATTGACAACTGTGATTTAGAGTTTCCATGTGGTTTATGTGTGGACACCAGAGACAACCTCTTTGTGGCTGAGTACAGAAAAGGCAAAGTGAAGAAAATACAATATTACATGTAAACAAACTGTGTATAATTATCTATAAAATCAATATGGGTAGATAAACTGTTGTTTGTATACTACACATGTAAACAAACAGTGTACACATATTGCATATAAATCAACTGGTCATATTTATGATATGTCAAAAAACTCTGTTTATATACCACAATTTATTTTGTATGTGTGCATAAAATTATGTGTGTAGCATTATGTGACAGCAAATTAACTGTCTTAAAATCTATTTTATCAAATTGACTTATCTAAAATGATTCATGTATTCAGAATATTACATGTACATTGTCAAATTATTGTACATGAACAGACTGAAAACAAACTTGATTTACAAATGTACTTAATTGACTGCTTAAACATTTATTTTATTTGTACAATGAACTTTATACATACATTTTGGTCAAAGATTTGTGTTTTTATTTTTAAAAATATAACTTTCAATTTGGAAAATTGATTAGTTTGAAAAACAAAGATAAACGTTCAAGTTATGTGTCGATGATATTTTCAATAAACAAATTGATAAATTAATGATTTTGTGTGGTTTTTTTTGGAAACTTCGTATGTAAAGTTTGTTTATTGGCCATCTCTAGATTCAATGTTTAAGCATTAGGTTGGAAGAGTGGATGATATTTTTTTAAGTTGTCAGAGAAAAGTTTCAAACATTCAATCCTTCATTATTAAACTAAAATTTATATGTGAACTTCATGTATTTTATTTCATAAAAGTTGATAGCAAAATATCTTAATTCGCTACTGACTTCAGTAGTTTGGGAAGCAGTGGCGCTTGACGTTACTTATTTTTCTCTATATGAAAAAAAAACCCAACAGAAAACTACCTACCTAAAAACTGAATAGAGTTTTATTTATTTTATCAAGAGAAAAATAAGTAACATCAGCTGTCTGTGTTGCAGAGGGCAGACCAACAATACCATACGGTGGCCTTTTTGACGATTGACATTTGAGGAAACATTGAAATTTGGAAGTTTAAACTTAGAAAGCTTTTCTGTCTGAACAAATTGATATCTTCAGTAAATTTACAGCAATGGGTCACAATAAAAGTTTACAACCATGCGCGGATCTAGAAAGGGGGGACCAGACCGCCCCCGCCTCCCACTCCCGGAAAAACATGAATGTATTGATCCGCGTATGACAACTATAACAATTTAAGATTACTATGCAAGTTTTGATGTAAGTTGATTTTTTTTTTAAAGATATCCCCTGACCCCCCTCCTCTCCCCCTTCCATAGATCCGCGCATCAATACATGTACCTCTTACCCAGTTCCGATATATAGTCTACGGGTTGTGCCGTATAGTCGATGCAGAGTTACCTCTTTTTGATCAGATGAAAGAATTTAAAGATTTCACAGCACATCCAGCAATATAGTGAAGACACCAGCACCACAGTAAATATTAACACGTGCGCGGAACTAAAGAGGCGGTTAAAGGGGGAGGGGGTCAGGACCCCCTAATGATAAAAGTCCAAAGGCAAAAAACTAGGGCATACATACAGACTATGTTGGTTTCCGTCAAAAATTGACCCCTGAGGCGTGCTCAGCAAAGCAAATGCTCGCAAGCGCTAGCCAATATTTGTGTTGCGGGCATAGGAAATTTTGGCGAGCGCTAGCGAGCACCCGCTCTGTTGAACACGCCTCAGATTTAATTGTTGCATGGTCGGGTCTAAAATGAAAATTAATGGGGGGGGGGGGGGGGGGGGCGGCCCAGAGATATAATTTTGTTTGTCCGCAGCCTAACTTAGGTTACTTTCATTTACTATGTAAATTTAATAAATTTATCAATTTTTATTTTTTAAGAAAGGGGTCCAGAATCCCCCCACTTCAAGTTCCGCGCATGTGTAATATTTACTGTGATGCGGAATTGGGAGGGTTTCTTCATGGTATTGCTGAATGTATTGATTTCTCTATAGAAGTTATACTGCTGGGAGAAAAAATACGTACGAATATAAAGATAAAAAATCCAAAGGTGCCGATTGATATCTGATAATTCTTGTACACTTTTTTGTATGAACATTATTAGATGATCTGTGGTTAAAATAAGAAAGAAAGACTCGTGTATAGAGAAACTGTGCTTATTCAGAAATAAATCAAACAGTCTGGCTTCAGATCTAGGACTAGCAACTATGTGACCAAAGAATTGATTCCTGTTACATTTTGAAGAAACTTTAAATGAAAATGAATATATATATAAAGTTTTAAAAATCATAAAACATCATGATACAAAGGTTATAATAACAGAAGGAAGTGATAACTAAAGTTTAAAAAAATCGGAACTTGTTTTTTTTTTTTTCAGACAATAAACAGATGTAAAAAAAAAAAGATGGAACACGTAGATTAATTTCTATATGCCCCCTTACATTTTAGATCTATTGACATCTTCACAAGTATTTGACACCCTAATACATGTAATAAAATTTTAAAATCCTAACTTTTCTTTCAGGTTTATTAAACATTATTATATTTAATCCTATAATTGTTTCAAGGTAGGGGCTGAAGGTTTATATTGTGAAATGTCTTAAGAAGTCCTACTACATCCATGAAAAAAATGTTCAATACCTTATATAAGCCAAAGAATATAAAAACTCATAAATACACATATTTTCAAGTGACCTTGACCTTTGACCTTTATAACATTTTGATCAGCCAAGGTAGATGCTGGAATTCCAAGTGGTCTGATGTCTCTACGCGGTATGGTAAAAAAGTTGTGTGTTTTTATTTAATGATAAAAATTTCAGGGGCAATAACTGATAGAAGGAGGCATCAGATCCCTTCAGTATGATAGATTGAAGGAGCACCTAAATGTACTGAAGACATTGGTAAAAGTTCCAAGTTTCTATTTCTTATGGTTTCAGAGGAGTAGCGATAAAAAGCATTTCATTCAATAGGGGCAATAACTCTGTAACTATTCAAAGGTATAAGCAAAGGGGCTATATTTCAAAAAGTCTTAAGATACCCTACTACATCCATGAAAAAGATTTCCTCTGCCACCCTAAAAAAAAGAGATCTAAAAACTCATTAATAAACAGATTTCCCAGTGACCTTGACCTTTGACCTTTATGTCATTTTGTTTGGCAAAGGTAGGCACTTCGATCCCAAGTGGTCCGAAAAGTCTATGATAGATAGTAAAAGCGTTGGAAGTGATTTTATGGAAATTTGAATACTTTCAGGGGCAATAACTACTAGAAGGGGGCCTCAGATCCTTTCGGTTTGAATAAATTGAAGAACCCTCTAAGTATAATGAAGACATTGGTAAAAGCTCCAAGTCTCTATCTCTTATGGTTTCAGAGGAGTAGCGATAACAAGCATTTCGTACAATAGGGGCAATAACTCTGTAACTATTCAAAGATATAAGCAAAGTGGCTATATTTTAAAATGTCTTAAGATGCCCTACTACATCCATGAAAAGTTTTCCTCTACCACCCTAAAAAAAGAGATCTAAAAACTCATTAATAAACAGATTTTCCAATCACCTTGACCTTTGACCTTTATGTCATTTTGTTTTGCAAAGGTAGACTCTTCTATCCCAAGTAATCCAAAGTCTTTTCCAAGTAGTTCCAAGGCTGGAAGTGGTTTTATGGAAATTTAAATATTTTCAGGCGCAATAACTGCTAGAATGGGGCCTCAGATCCTTTTGGTATGAAAAGATTGAAAACCCCTCTAAGTGTAATGAAGACATTGGTAAAAGTTTCAGGTCTCTATCTCTTATGGTTTCAGAGGAGTAGCAATAACAAGTATTTCCTACTCAAAGGGCAATAACTCTGTAAGTTCTGGGAGTTTTTAGCCACAGGGTCATTTGGTACCATAACTTTTAATGACCAACTACATAAAATTTAAATTGTTTGGATAACCCTTATAACAAAAAAGTCACCCCGAGATAAAGAGAAAAAAAGAAGAATAAAAAACACCAGTAGATTAATTGTTCTCGAACAATTAGAGGTCTTTCCACCTCATTATGTTTTATGTTTTGTTTCAATATAATTAATAAAATATTTTCTCTGCGTTACTTTATTTAAAAAAGTCAAAAACTTAAATATGCAAATTTTTTTTGTTTGACCTTGACCTTTGACCTTTATGTCATATTGACTATTAAAGGTCAACATTTCAATTTGAAGTGGTCTGGTGGCTGTACAATGTAAGGTTCAAAATTTGTAAGTGTTTTTAACAACATTAAGAGACTTTCAGGGGCGATAACTGCGAGAAGGGGGCCTCGGGCCCTTTCAGTATGATAGATTGAAGGAGCCCCTAAATGTACAGAATACATTAGTAAAAGTTTCAAGTCTCTACTTCTAACGGTTCATGAGGAGTAGCGATAACAAGCATTTTGTACAATAGGGGCAGTAACTCTATAATTGTTTCAAGGTAGGGGCTGAAGGGTTATATTTTGAAATGTCTCAAGAAATCCTACTACATCCAGGAACATTTTTTTCTGTACCACCCTAAACAAAAGAGATCTAAAAACTTTATATCATTTTGTTTGGCCAAGGTAGACGCTTCCATCCCAAGTCGTCCAAAGTCTCTATGATAAATAATAAAAAAGTTGGAACTGATTTTATTTGAATCTAAATACTTTAAGGAGCAATAACTAATAGAAGGGGGCCTCAGATCCTTTCGGTATGAAAGATTCAAGAACCCTCTAAGTACACTGAAGACATTGGTAAAAGTTCCAAGTCTCTATCTCTTATGGTTTCAGAAGAGTAGCAATAACAAGCATTTCGTACAATAGGGACAATCACTCTGTAATTTTTTCAAGGTATTATCCAAGGGGCTATATTTTAAAATGTCTTAAGATGTCCTAGTATATCTATGAAAAAGTTTTTCTGTACCACCCTAAACAAAAGAGATCTAAAAACTCATTAATTAAGATATTTCCAAATGACCTTGACCTTTGACCTGTATGTCATTTTGTTCGGCAAAGGTAGACGCTTCTATCTCAAGTGGTCCGAAGTCTCTATGATAAATAATAAAAAAGTTGGAAGTGATTTTATGGAAATTTAAACACATTCAGGCGCGGGTATGTTAAGGCTTCCCGATTGATTTTACAGCGAGGTGTAGAAAGTCACTTGTCTGTACTTCATGCATAATTAACTTTGACGTCATGATCTGCATTCCTGTCGATAGTTCTCGGGGAATGTATCGTAACGTTAAGAGTGAATTATATCAAAACAGTAATAAAACCATACGTTTCCTTTACACATAGATGCTGCGGTTAATGCTAGACGAACAGAATTCATTCATATTAATTACCAATATCAAATAATCGGCAGTTTTAAAACTTCGTTTAAAGTAAAAGACTATTTATAAACTAGTGGTTTGGAGACTCTCCCTGCTACGTGTAAACAACTGAATGAAGAAATTTTAATGCATGTAAAAACCAGCCTGGTGCAGGTGAAAGATCAATACAATTTTAGAATATTTTATGTAAAATTGGTAGATAATATAAGTACCCATGTGAATCGTGCTTGGGAAACCTACGGATTTACCCCAATATTTTGTAAATCGCATTTGATTAGTAAAAATGTGCCTTATTATGATGATTTTTTGGAATGTTTCAACAATATCTTTGATAAACAAAATATCTATTTCAAGCCCAAGCAAGAACTTCAAAGTATATGACATAACAAAGGATTTTTCTTAAAAATATTTATGATTTAATGTCATTAATATCCTGCGCCGATGCAATTTAAATAGATCATTTGCAATGTTAGGATTCGCCCGTCACGTGATTATGAAGTACATATGACGTCACAAAAATGCATCAAATATAATGTTTAACATTGTTGTCAATGAATGTAACAAAGATTTTAAGAAATAATCCCGGTCAAAGTATTTTTTGCGATGATTCAAATTATATCGTTTTCCAGCCGTATTTTAGCTCCTGGACGCCCTCACATTGCTTCGGGGGCAATAACTACTAGAAGGGGGCCTTAAATCCTTTCGGTATGAATAAATTAAAGAACCCTCTAAGTGTACGGAAGACATTGGTAAAAGTTTCAAGTCTCTATCTCTTATGGTTTCAGAGGAGTAGCGATAACAAGCTTTTCGTACACATGGGCAATAACTTTGTCAGTTCTGGGAGTTATTAAGCAAAGGATCATTTGGTACCATAACTTTTTATGGTCAACAACATAAAGAAAAAATTGTTTCAATATCTCTTGAAATAAAAAAGAGAAGAAAAAATAAAAGATGATAATAATAACTAATAGACTAATTGTTCTCAAACAATTAGAGGTCTTTTTACCTCATTATTTTTTTATGTTTATTATAATGTTGTTTCAATTAAACTAATGAAATATTTTCTCTGCGCTATTTCATAAAAAATTGTCAAAGATTAAGATTGCAAATATTTTTTGTTTGACCTTGACCTTTGACCTTTAAGTCATTTTGTTCAGCCAAGGTAACGCTTCCATCCCAAGTGGTCCGAAGTCTCTATGTTTAATAATTAAAAAGTTGGAAGCGATTTTATAAAAATTTAATACTTTCAGGGGCAATAACTACTAGAAGGGGGCCTCATATCCTTTCGGTATGAATGGATTGAAGAATCCTCTATCTGTACTGAAGACATTGGTAAAAGTTCCAAATCTCTATCTCTTATGGTTTCAGAGGAGTAGCGATAACAAGCATTTCATTCAATAGGGGCAATAACTCTGTATTATTCAAAGTTATGAGCCGAGGGGCTATATTTTAAAATGTCTTAAGATGTCCTACTACATCCATGAAAAAGTTTTTCTCTACCACCCTTAACAAAAGAGATCTAAAAACTCATTGATTAACAGATTTCCAAATGACCTTGACCTTTGACTTTTATGTCATTTTGTTTGGCCAAGGTAGACGCTTCCATCCCAAGTGGTCCGAAGTCTCTATGATAAATAATAAAAAAGTTGGAAGTGATTTTATGGAAATTTAAATACTTTCAGGGGCAATAACTGATAAAAGGGGGTCTCGGATCCTTTCGGTATTAGTAGATTGAAGAACCCTCTAAGTATACTGAAGACATTGGTAAAAGTTCCAAGTCTCTATCTCTTATGGTTTCAGAGGAGTAGCGATAACAAGCTTTTCGTATACAAGGGCAATAACTTTTATCTTCTTGGGGTCATTAGGCACAGAGTCATTTGGTATCATAACTTTTAATGTTCAATCACATAAAGAAAAATTTGTTTCAATATCTCTTGAAATAAAAAATTTTCCCGTGGAAAATAGAGGAGAAAAATAATAAATAAAAAAACATAAGAAATACAAAAGGTCTTTCACCTGAAAGGTGGAAAGACCTAATAAACTAGATCTCGTTACGAATAACGAGTAGGTCTTCCGTTCGATTTGTTTTATATGACACGATAAAATATCGATACTTTCTGCCAAATCTGATATCTTGTTGAAACTAGGTGTTTTTTTCTCGGGGCCGGAAACGGACGAACGGAAGTGATTAATGGAAATAAAAGCAGGTATTTCTTGTAAATTTGCATAGTGCACATCACTGTTTATGAGACTAGATGAAACACCTAAGAAAGTCTGTTAAACTTGTTAAAACATGGATTGTTTGAACCCTTCCGGTGAGTACTGGAAGTGACGGTTGACAAAATAAAACCCGTTTAGCACATCTTCAATCAATTGTCTATCATTCATAAAAGTTTCGTGTCTCAATCACTTACAGTGACTAAAACCTCGCGGGTAAAAAATCTGTTAAAAGGAAAGCTACCTAAGATATTTGATATATCTCACCGGAAGTAGAATATGTTTGCTTATTTAACATTGTATAGATAATATATATATATAAGATTTTATACTGATGTATTCATTTCATGTAAAATGGATAAAATTTAAAAAAAAAATAAGTCCTTCCGGTGACGTCCGGAAGTTGCGACGAATCAACCAAAATAATGTTAACACAGATACATACATAGGACTATCATCCCACAAAGTTTGGTTGTTAAAGTCGTCACCGTTTTTGAGATCTCGTAGAGTCAATGTTTGTTTGTCTCTTGACAGGAAACGGACAAACGAAAGTGCTCATTGAAAATAAATGTTACACTTCTTGAACATTAGACAACTGTACTTAACTCTTTATCAATTCTTTTAAAATTTTCAAAGAAAAACAGTTGATCTTTCAAACAACTTGATTTGTTTGAACCCTTCAAGTGAGGACCGGAAGTGACGGTTGACAAAATGAAAGCGGTTAAACGCATTTTCTATCAAATGTTTATCATCCATGTAAGTTTCCTGTTTTGATCACTCGAACTTTCTGAGATAAAAACATTTGTTTAAAAAAGACTATCTGAGATATTTGAGAAATCTCACCGGAAGTAGAATGTTTTTGTTTATTCAACATCGTGCACAAAATTTGGAAGAAAAAAGAAGAAACAGTACGAAAACAATAAGGTCTTCCGTTGGAAACGGAAAACCTTTATAAGAAACAGTACGAAAACTATAAGGTCTTCCGTTGGAAACGGAAGACCTAAACAACATAAGAAATACAAAAGGTCTTTCACCTGAAAGGTGGAAAGACCTAAAAACATAAGAATTACAAAAGGTCTTTCACCTGAAAAAAACAGAAGAGGAAAGACCTAATGATAGAACATTCTATCTAGATGCCATTCGCCGCCAATGGAGACATAATGATAGAATATAATTGAATAAAATGAACGAAACTACGAAAATTATGATGATTTGTTTATTCAGTGGCAAGGCCATCTTTGATCTGATCCGAATTCTGACCTGTTTACCGGAAATTCCAGAGAAAATAGCCGCTCCTTCTAAGAGTACCTAGAATCTACAGGCCACGGACGAAGAGGTAAGGCCAAGGGGGATACGTCAGTACGACACAACTCAGTCTCTAATTGCACATCAGTGTCACATGATTTACTATATTGTTGCCTGCAAAAAGATTCACTTGGTGAAATATTGTTACAAGCTGAATGCATTGCACACATACTTACAACAGTATGGAGGGACTTTGTGTAATCTTCATCTGGTAAAACTAATGGCAAAAAGTATTGGTATCTGTACTGTAATAAGAGTTTTCATTAGTCGTTTGAGCTATCAAAATTGCATCATCTGCAATATTTTTTTAGGAAAAAAGAAATCAGCAAATTTTTCACCATGTTTAAGGAAATATTGTAATCACTAATTCATGATTTGTTTATAATTAATAAGTAATAATATTATTGCAGATAAAGAAGCAGATAGATGAGTTCCGAAAGTCAGCCTTGCTGACGCTGTTCGAGATCTTTCTGATGGCGCGGCAGGCAAATTGGGGGAACAGAGAGGCCAGCTTCTTTAACATCAGCTGGGTCATAAAAACCATGGAGGAAATGAGGATGACGGTACAGTATATATATATCTCTCTCTCCCTTTCCTTTTTTTTATTGCTCTTTTTTCTCCTCTTATTTCTCTCTTTATCTTTCTTTTCTTTCTTTCCATATCTCAATGTTTAAAAGCTACTTTCATCTAGTTATTGAATCAAGATTGATAATAGTTTTGAAACAAAAATGTGATCATAATGTGTGTGATGTGTAATGTGTATGATTATTTTGATGAAAAACACAATGTTAAAATATTCTACAAGAAATATGCATAAAAGAAATGATCATAGAATTCAGTTGTGAAATAATCATTAACAGGAAGGGTTCGTGAAAAATGTGATCGATCAGATGATGAATCGGGCCGAGGAGTAAGGACGCTCTGATGCCTCAGGAGGCAGTGACGCTCTATATACTGTTCTCTGTCCTACACTTTTCAACACTACAGTCCCAAGATCTCCGCCATCATCCGCAGCCTCTATCTGGAGGAGTTCAAGTAATTTAAATACTGTGGAATCATTAAAATTCGTGGGGGCCAATTTTCGTGGATTGCTTAAAATTTACAGATTTGTGGGGTCGTAATTTCGTGTATTATCTTATACCTACAAGAGGAAATAGACTTTATAACCCTAATTCATTAATACGTAGAGAATGTTAATTCGTGGATGAGAGGTACCCATGAATTCCACAAAAATTGAGCCACCACGAAATCTAATGATAATACAGTCCCAATATATCCGCCTTCATCCGCAGCCTTTATCTAGAGTTCAAGTAATAAGAAAAATATTCAAAGTTCTGACCATGAATTAAATACTACTTAATTAGAAATCATATATCTAGAGGAACTTGTAGTTGGAACCATAGGAATTCGAATCCTATGTGATCGAAGCTCAAGATTGTAGAGCCCCCGATTAAAAGTTAAAACTCTAGATTTGTGTGATCAATTCATTTTCTGAGTATTAGGACATTTCTATGTTTATCCAATGTCTAAGTTGTTTGAAATCCTTTGAACGCGGAAAATATCTGATATGTTTTGTTCAAAAGAAGAGGCAATTTCAATAATCAATGAACAATTTTAATTGCGTTCTGACTTTCTTTGATTACATATTTAAATGGAAATTAATTTTAAGCAATATATTACTTATATTTAGATACTTTCTCAATTCCTAGTTGTGAAGGAAAATGCTCCCGACGTTGAATTACATTACCTTTAACCTCTCAATGTGTTTCTACTTTCTCTCTGTGTGTCTCTATTTTTAGGTACTCTGTGCAGGTTCCAGTGGTGATGAAGAAGCTGACCCAGTCCTACCCGATATGTATGATCACCATGACCCACGTCGAGACTGTCACCAACAAGGTCTTTGACTCAGGGACCTCCATCTTCCCCAAATCCCCACGTAGTATCCCATGACCGTCATGTGACCTAACATCACATGATCACATGTCACAGGGTGGTGATTTCTGATTGGTCACCGGCAGAAACGTGACCGCTTTAATTGGGCAGATCTGAGATCTGATACAGTTCGCTGCTGCAGCTTGTTTTTTTTTTTTATCACGGCTTGCACCTCAAAAGAGCGACTTGTGATTTTTTTTATGGACTATTAATTTTTTTTCAGAATACTTTTTACTTTTTTTCTTGCAAAGAGGTGACAGACTTTATCCATGGAATTATGATGTATGAAATTTGCAATATTAATTTACATGTATGTTTGTCTAGATACTAATCCCATGCTTGTGTGTCAGCTTAGAGATATTTTATGACAATCATTTTAAAAAATTATATTTCAATTTATATTTATACATGTGTCACAGTGCCTTTGATGACAGTTTTTGACTTAAGATATATATTTAGATATATTTTACTTTGTTGTAGATTTAAATGATTGTAGATCATTTTTATGAATGTTTAAGTAGTAATTAAGTAACGAAGTTGAGAGAAACACAAAGCCCACACCATCATGAGGTTTGTGTGTGTATGGAGGCTCTCAGTATTCATCTTTATCATTCAATGATACTATTATATGTTAAACAAATATCATTTGTGAATATTTGCAAGCAATAATAAGTTTTAGATATATTGATCAAAATACCTTTGATCACAAAAAATGATTGAATTATATTTTTGAATGTATATTCTTAAGGTGACTGTTTAACCATAAAGTTTTGACCTTTGATTAAACTAAAATAAAAACATAATACTAACTAGATTCTTGTTGCTATAGCAACAAAAAGGTCTTCCGTTTCTCATGTAAAAATCTGTAAAAACAATGCATTTCTCTTATAAAAAGAAAAAGGGTATACATGTAATAGATACTGTGATGGAATCTTTCAGTAACTTTTTCTATGTGAAACAAAACAAAACGAGAAAAAGTCATTTTTAAAATTTGCTTTGACGACCGGAAGTTACGCCGGAACAAACGGAACACGGTAAACATATCTTCATACATTGTTTTATTTTTCCTCAATGTTTGGATGCTTAAGTATTTGACCGTCAAAAAATCTCTTTGAGAAAAGATTTATTGTCTCGGGACAGGAAGCGGGCGAACAGAATTGCTTAATGAAAAAAAAAAATGTTAATATATCTTAAAAATTTTCCTCTCGTACACTACTGTTTATCAAGCTTACTGAAACATTGTAAAAAAAAAAAAACCCAGTTAAACCTATCAACAATGTCATTTGTTTGAACCCTTTTGGTGAGGACCGGAAGTGACGGTTGACAAAATAAAAGCAGTTAAACACATCTTCAGTCAAATCTCTATCATCCATACAAGTTTTGTGTCTTAATCACTTATACTTTTTGAGATCTCGCGGGTACAAAATTTATTTTAATAAAGCTACTTGAAATATTTGAGATCTCTCACCGGAAGTGGAATTTTTCTGTTGATTAAACATCGCTTAGATGACATATATAAAGATTTATACTAATAGATT
>WFKH01003881.1:70591277-70604669 GCA_016163765.1 Magallana hongkongensis
CCTTGCACACTTCATGTGGGATCAATAAATGTCTCTTAAAAGCTTTTTACATTTGTAATATAAATATATTTGACAAAATAATGAATTAGTAATGAAGCAAATATCACATACGAATTAATTAAAACGGAAAGAATGAGGAATTTTTATTTATTTTCCAAAATATATCTCATCTGATCCATTAGAACATAACGCTCATCGGGCCTTTATAGAGTCCCCATATTTAACTTTGAAAAATCAAATATGTAATTCATTATAAAATATAGAGATAAGATTGATTTTTTTCTGATTGTTTTCCATTTTGATTGCCATTTGGGTTCATTCGGGTTGCCATTTGGGTTCATTTTGGATTGTCATTTGGATCCATTTGGTTCGTTATGGGTCCATTTGGGTAAATCGACGCACCGGCTGATTCTATGGTGCAAGCTCCCGAATAGTGAATAGTGTTCCAGATGGAGTTTATGATGTCTTCCATACCAACCAGTGTGTACTTTGACGACTGTCAGTCCATGAATTTGTTATGAATTTCTTGTTAACCTAAATTGTGAAAACGTTACTTGTTTCTCTGTTTAATTCATTCTGGAGGTGTCGTGAAGCGTATCGATCAACCCGCAACAGTCATGTGTTTCCAATAGTTTTTTTTTTGGTCGCGTGCGTTTTCTCAAAAGTGACGTCATTTTTTAATTACTTACGACAGATGACGTACGGAGTCTCCTTTCGATTTTATAAATATACACTACCCTAATTATGCTGCTTGCAATGATTCAAATCGCATAATTCGTGATGAGACTACTTAAATACTATTTTTTAACTATAAATTTAATAAAAATCATTAAAACTGCTTAAAATCTTAATTAGAATATCACAATATTTAAACTTGCTTAACGTCTGGTAAAATAAACTTCTGATGCCGTATTTTGTATGCTGAAATTATTACGTGACTTTGTAAAGTTTTTTTTTTAGAATCAAAGCCGAAGAGCGCTATAAATTAAGTTTCGTCTTGAATTAAAACGTAAATTATAATCATACAAATAATAGTACTGTAGAACGTTTAAGTGATGAAATGTAGTTATGCAGTAAATTAAATAACTGAACGATTTAAGTTGAAATAAAAAAAACATTAAAAACAATTGAAAACATTATAAGATTTATTTCATAAGGTAGATTCATTTTTAATTTAATTATTATTGAAAAAAATTGCTATGAATCATACCATCGGAAACACATGACGCAGACTTTTAATGTTCAAATGCGGCATCAAGTTTATTTATATAATATGAAGTTGAAATATGAACTCTTCGTATGAACAGTTTCTAAGGCGAGGCAAGCTACTGACAAACAATTTGATAAAACAGGACTATCAACAGTCTCATTTGAAGTCATCTTTTCGTAAGTTCTATAGGCGATACAACGACCTTGTCATCAAATACAATCTTCCACTGGGTCGCATGCTGACTGACGTTTTTCATACTAATTGTTAGACTATAATTATTCATCCTATTGTCTACGGACTTTTCCGTCTTTTCCCGATTACGACAAAGAGCACACGGCGGGTGTGACTGGTCAGCAGATGATGCTCACTCCTCCTAGGCACCTGATCCTGCCTCTGAGGTTTTTCAGAGGTCCGTGATTGCTCTGTTCATTGAATACCAAATTGTCCACGTATTTTCTCTGTTTTCCCCGATCATGAAATTTTCCCCAAATTACGGCATTTTCCCGATAATGACATTTTTACCGACATGACATTGGGCGCACGGCGGGTGTGACCGGTCAGCAGAGGATGCTTACTCCTCCTAGGCACCTGATCCTAACTCAATCCTTTTGGAGGTCCGTGTTGCTCTGCTTTGAATATGTATTTCGTTTTATGGATTTTTGAGATGGTTGACGGATTGGTATTGTTATTTTTTCATCTGATAACTGCATATACTGACGATTTTTCCTGATTTAGTACCGGTGATTTTTGAAGCTATGATTGGGGTTAAAATCGATATAGTTTTTAAATTGTTGAATTAAGAGACAATCATTAGAGACATCGTTTAGTGTTACACTATCAGAAACCCATGACACAGGATACTGTAGGCCGAATGATTTTTGTGTAAAACGGAAATATTTGAGTGCGCGAGAATTCCGAGTAGTTCCAAGTCGGCACGACCAGACCAGGAAGAGAGCGAGGTGAAATGCCGCCATGTTGAGTTGGAGAGGTTTGTAGACTCGTAGTTCACTATATTATTCGTATTATAATTTAATAGTGAAGTCGTCAACATATTTAAATTTAGATTGTACATGTGTGAATTTAACTTATCTCCTTTTGAATTCTTTAAAGATCAATATTTTGCATATGAACCAACCCTATTTATACATGTTGTAATTGCTATCTCCGTTGTCTATTAGCACCCTATCGAGTAGCCTTATTAATGATCCCTTCCCTCTATCCGGGAACTTAACCCCATGGACTTATCAGGATTTATATAATGGCTGTTCCAAGATATCTTTGCAGTAAATGTGCTTCATCATCTAAGAAAGTTTTCATGGATGTCACAGGATACCTTTTTTGGACCAAGGATATTGTTTCATATAATTTGAATACATTTTGTTTTCTAAGTTTCAATAAATGATTAATTTACGTTGCGGATTGCATAGGTCCACATCAGCATTGGTGTGAATGCATATGTGACAGGAATCAATTTAGCACGAAAGACCCTGTAATTGAAATACGGGGAAAACCTGAGGTTTGGCTAGGTATTTGAGAGGAATAAATTGCCAAAATATTTCTTGCATTCAATTTGTGGTTAGAGAGCTCGATCATTTCCATTTTATTGATATATGATAGTACTGATAGCACTTTTCAGCAGATAAGGAATGAAAATGCGTAACTATGGCCAAAAATTTTCACTTTCAGTTCTGTGCTTAAAAGAGTGGGTGGGTTCAGAACTTGAAATGTCACTCAAAGGGAAGGTGATTGACCCCTTCCCCATTAATTGGTAAATATTTGCATGGGTAGACATTAACCTGCAAATCTTATGGTTGTTAATGGCAGTTACTTAGGCCTGGAGCCTGGCGCTGGACCCGTGAAAATGTGAAAAAAGCCAATTTTTTTACAAAATTTTGAAATCGTTATTGGCTATTCTATGTAGTGTTATATGTAAGTTGTACTTGTTTTGTTCTGAATATGTCTCAAAATTCTTAAAAGCTAGAACCATGTGTCCCCTGCATGCAAACCGATTTTAGCAAATTTAAAACTTTACTGAAAAATTAGATCACATAATATGAACACTATCTACTTCCTATTTCTTCGACCAAAATCTATCCTCTGCGACCATTTATAGGGGAGTTTGTTTAAATATCAATGTCCAAAATTGATGCTGCTGCAATTTTTAAAAATTATTTAGTACTTACGAACAAGGGTGCCACAGATTATCTGGTGTTACCTTGGTTACAGACTATATATTGCCTGTGTAATATAAATTTATGTATATATTCCTTAAAAATATCAATCCTTTTCTGTTTTGTTTTTTGACAAAAAATTAATGATCCTATGTTAGATATATATCTTTTTCATTAAACAGGTGCAGGGTTTGTGTCATCTACCATACTATTCTACCAGCCTGATCCAAGCACATGATTTCTGGTTGCACACGCTGATTGAATCACCATTGAATGACTGAATGAAGAACAGGTGATTTAAACTTGAAGGGAAACACAAGACAGATAACTTTACACTATGTATAGCAAAGATTGGTTTTGCTACATTTTAACACTGTACTTTTGCCATTTTTATGTCACCTGAGTCACTCAAGTGAGCTTTTGTTATCTGTTTTCATCCGTCGTCGTGTGTTGTGCGTCGTGTTAAAGGGGTATAATCATAATTTGAGCTAAAATATTTTTTTCTTTTTTGTTGGTAATGATGCTTTATTAAAGTATTTCTAACGTGTAACAAAAATTTTAAATGTCTGCTGTCGAGATATAAAGAGATACATGCCTCGCAATTTTTTGTAACTTTTGGGGTTTTTTGATTGCTCAGTAGGAAACTTTTGTTACCGTAAATCAGATTTTTGTCTATTTGCTTGTTAACTATGCACTTCATTTAACAATCTCTGATGTTTGTCAAACCTCATTTTGTTTTAAATGTGACATTTTCTATCCAAAAACCCAAATGTACACAACAATATTGCATGAGGTTTGTTTACATAACAAAGAATTAAAAGCTTTATTTCTTCATTGAAAGTTCACACTGACATTCAGATTTTGATTGGCCATTAAAAATTAGCTTTATGAAGCAAAGTGTTTATTAAAAATGGAGACAATTGTTTTAACTCTGATATTGACCATGCTCATTTAAAACTTTTAATCTCGGAAACCACAAAGATTATCTTCATCATTCTTGATGTGAAGCATGTATAGGAGGAGTGAAATATAGACTCAAGTCTCCCAAACCCCAGATTCTTTGCTCACCTCAGCTGAAATCTCAGGCGAGCTATTCTGATCAACTTTTTGTCTGGGGTCCGTCTGCCTGTAAGCTTTTTTTTCATTTTTTACTTCTCTCCAGAATCAGTGGGTTGATTTCAATCAAACAGAGCACAAATCATCCTTAGGTTAAGGGGATTCAAGTTTATTAAAATTTGTGAAGGGCCACAACCGTTTTCAAAGGGAGATAATTATTAGTATGAATTATTGAAAATTTGTTGGTATCTTTCAAAAATATTTTTCTCCCAAACCATTTGGGCAGAAAAGTTGAAATTTGTGTAAAAACATTTCCAGGTATTGTAGATTTTAAGTTTGTTCAAATCATGTTCCCCAGGGGAATAGTGGGGCCACAATTGAGGGATTAATAGAGACAATTCTAAAATCTTCTCACAACTAACTTGTGTTGAAGTATTCTTAGGAAATGTAGATTTAAGGTTGTTTTAAATCATGGTCTTAGGGGTTAAACGTGTGCCCCAATGAAGGGTTTAAGTTTTCAAAAGTTTTCAAAACATTTTCCAGAAAAGTTGTAACTTGAGTGGAAGCATCGTCATGTAGGATCAATTCAAGTTTATTCAAATCATGATCTCCAGGGGTAGGATGGGGGCACAGTGGGAGGGGGGGTCAAAATTTCAAAAAGAAAAGTATTTTCCGAAAAAATAATTGGCCAGGAATGCTGAAAACTGTTTAGAGGTATCCCCAGATAGAGTAGATTTAAGGTGGGGCCACAATGAGGGGGGGGGGGGGGAATAGTTACAGGAATGTTTATAGTTCCAGGTCTGTAGATCCCGATCTGATAAAAACTGGATAGACGACCTGGGAGCTACAGTTCCATTCATGTTAAAAAGTTGCAATTCATGGTGCACAAAAAATTGTACTAATGGACTGATTAATCTTATTTCTGAACACATACTGTACAAATATTAGATTTCAAACAACTCCTCAGACATTTTACTACAGATATCGTCACTTTACTTGCCTTTGATATTCTTTTAAACACCATCACCAGCCCTGTAAAGTGAAGTGGTGCAGTTTGTTTTCATGTCAAAATGGCGACTCTCGATCTGCAGGTGAATTTAACATACCGGTACTTCATTTTTGTAGGTCAGTTAGAGTGTTGAAGAGAAGGAGAAAGGCAACTAAAGTGATGATTTCAGTAGTAAATTGCCTGAAGAATTTGATGGTACTATTTTGAACTTAGAATTTGTGTGGAAAAAAGGTTAATCAGTCCAAAACTAGCGTACTTTTTTGTACCGTAAATTACTAACTTTTTAACAAATATAGAACTGTAGCTTCAAAGTTGTCCATCCAAATATTTTCAGAAGCTACAGACCAGAAACTAGAATAAAAAGAGAAAATATTTTAAAATCTTCCGTCCAAAAACCATTTGGCCAGAAAAGATTGTGTGTTGAAGCACGCCCAGGTAGTGATGATTCTGAAAGCTGAAACATGAATGGGAACATCCTAAGATAGTGGTTATGCTTGTGTTTGTACAGATCACATCCGGAAGAGAATGGGGCCACAATGGGAGTAAATTTTTACATAGTATTAGTAATATAAGGAAAAATCTTCTTATAAGCTAACTGGCCACAAGAGCTATAACTTAGAAAATCTTCTCTACTCCCATACAAATTTGAGAAAACTTAATGCATGGTTATAATGTCCATGAAGCACTGTACTAAAATTGTATAATTCATGGGTCCTGGGTTCATGCCCTAGGGCGGGGTCAATAATTGGCCATATATAGTGAAAATGTACAGTGAACGCAGTATAAAGCGGAACACCGCTCGTAAATAGGCACTGTCCGCCACATTTCTTTTTTATCACCAACCCCTATATAAACTGCAGACCTCTTAACAGTTTAAAGTATTTTGCTGTAAAGGTCTCACCTGTGTGGATTTACATCTTGCCTCGCTGTGTTACTCGGTCGCATTGAAATTATCAACTTTTATGCACTTTTTTCAAGCCGGTAGAATATTAGCATTTAATAAACTGGTCAAAATATAATTTACAAACAGAATATGTACGTAAAAAAGGAATTAAATGCATAAACTCCAAAGACCACGAAATGAATATTACATGTCGGCCACAAGTTTCAGGTGTGCAATCGGGTGTACCGGTAATGAAATCGAAGGGTTTATATACCAGGTACCTGTGTGATGGTGCCTATTTACAAGTGGTGTTCAGCTTTAATGTAATAGTTATTTTGTCAGGAAAAATTATTATAATAACTGGACTTAAGCGAGTTGATGACTATGTCGTAAACAAAATATATATAAAACCATTAATCTACAACTATTTTGATTTTTATAATTATAGTTAAATGGCGTTAAATTAAAATATTCATTAGTAAGTGATTAATGAGCATTCACTGCACATGTTGCACGGGTTGAAGCTTTTTTTTTTTGAGGGGGGGGGGGGTGACAAATAGGCCATTTAGTGAGCATGCTTTTAAGTTTATTTGCTTCTATGGCCATTGAACTAGTGTGTTGTCCGTTTACACGTTCTTAACTCTATTTTGAAAACTTAATTTTCCTGTGCATTGTATGCCGTAGCAATAAATTAAGTAAGTTCTTTTATGAAATTCAGCCCTGGAAATCAATCCCTTTGATAAGGGCCAATATGATTACACAGTGAAAATGTGTAACATTGTGTGGTATTTTCTTATCAGCTTTTACATTCCTGTGAGGGACATTGCTATTATGCCTATGATGTCTTCTACTTAAATTGTGAAAATCACTGCACATGTGGCAGGGGTTGAAGAATTTTATTTGTTGGTGGGGTGACAAATATAGTCATTTAGTGAACATGTATTTTAGATAATTTGAGTTTATCGGTTTTCCTATGTCACTTGGAAATGTGTTGTCCATTGAAAAGTTTACCGGTACATTTTTTAACTCTATCTTGAAAACTTAAATTTTCTGTGCATTAAATGCTGTAGAAGAAATCTTATGCATGTTGTGTACATTGCATATGACACTGTGATTATTAGAAAAAAAATAACTAGAATTAAAATATTCCAAGAATTTTCTTATTCTTGCCCTCCCCCTTTTTTATAATGAATTGACGTTTGCAAACAGCAAATAATAAAAATGAGGAGTCTCAGATTAAGGTTTAGACTCTAAAATGCAAACATGGGACTCCCTGACAGATCCATCTAAGGGTTTTGGTTCTCAGGTGTCCGTCAAGCCTGTTGGCATTTTGTTTATTTGTCTGCCATTGTCCTGACAATGTTGTCGAGCTTAACTTGACGTTGGTTAGCACATGATCAATTCTACTATGAAGCATTTTGGACTTATTTACATTATTTGATAATGTGTGTGACAAATTCTTGTCATATTTCAATGAATGTTTTTAAAGTTAACTTTGTATATATTTCTTAAATTAATCCTGCTTTTGAACAATATGTTTGCCAAAAGTTATCAGTTTAGTTTTCTTTTAATGTAAATGAAATTATAATGAAATCATTATTTTGTGATTCGATCTGTTGATCTTTAACAGAATTTGATTAGACTCGGATGACTGTTAAGGCCTTTGGCTTCTTGTTTAACTAAAGTTTATATCTTGCATACAATTTAGATCCCATGATGAGACATTTAATTTATTATCTTTAATTTTTTTCCAGAACATAAATCAAAGAATCTGAGCATGGATCCCTCTCGTAATTGGGCCCAGGATGTGTTACGGTGCCATCTCTGTGAGACCCCGGGCCCCCCTATGTACTGTGACATTTGTCACATACATCTGTGTAAAGCCTGTGTCGGGGAACATCTCTCTGATCAATCCAAAGAACACAAAGTGCTGCCATTTGAAAAAAGAGGATCTACTCCTAAATGTCAAAAACATTCCACAAAACTATGTGAACTTTACTGTAAACATTGTGACATTCCTATTTGTACAACATGTGCTTCCTCTACAGAGCACCACGGCCATATATTTATTGAAATAACTAAAAACATGGACAACAAGAAAGAAATTATTCAAAAAGATTTACAAGAACTAGAGAAATCAATTTATCCTAAATACCGGGAAATTGCATCCATTATCCCAGTCCAGAAATCTGCTCTGAATGAAAACTCGCAGAAATTAACAACAGAAATCGACAAACATGGAGAAAACTTGCACAGAGAAATAAACACCATTATCAGAAACATGAAATCTAACGTGGAGGAAATGGACACCAAACACCTGGTTGTGTTAATTAAACAGGAAGGTGAAATTAAACACGCCATTTCTGAAATCACACAGACCATTACTGAACTGAAGACTTTATTGGACTCCAATGATGTCAGCCGTGTCTCTGCCTACAAATCCAGGAATGATGAATTTAGAAGATTGCCTCCTAAACTCACAGTGTCCTTACCAAGTTTTACCCCTCAGAAGATCAACAAAGAACAGCTTTATCAACAGTTTGGTTCTCTGTCAGCGTTATCTATCAAAACAGAAGAACATGGCTACACCATGGAATCTCCCGGTGCTGAATCCTCTCCCCCGGACAGACCGCTCATTGATGTACCACGGATCATCACACAGATAGACACTGAGTATGTATTATTACTCAGCGTGTCCTGTCTGAGTGATGAGGAGTTTTGGACGTGTGGTGATGACAAAATCCTCAGACTGTACAACCTCCGTGGTGAACTAGTGAAGTCAGTCCAAACGAAGTCAGGGAAAGCTCCATGGGACATAGCAGTGACAAGGAGTGGGGATCTAGTTTATACTGATTACAGAAATAGAACTGTGAACATAGTGAAGAATACACAGATACAGACAGTGATCAGATTACAGGGGTGGATACCTCGCGGTGTCTGTAGTACCTCCTCTGGTGACCTCCTGGTTGTCATGGACAGCGATGATAGAAAACAAACAAAAGTTGTGTGTTACTCTGGCTCCACAGAGAAACAAAGTATTCAGTTCGACGACAAAGGACAACCTCTCTATTCATCTGATAACACTAAATACATCAGTGAGAACAGGAACCTAGATATCTGTGTGTCAGACCAAGGAGCCCATGCAGTAGTGGTGGTCAATCAGGCCGGGAAACTCCGGTTTACCTACACTGGTCCCTCCTCTACTTCCAAGGTATCATTTAGACCACTCAGCATCACAACAGACAGCCAGGGTCGGATCCTGACAGCAGACTATGGCCATATCCACATCCTGGATCAGGATGGACAGTTCCTCCGCTACATTGACAAACGTCATTTATACGGTGCACGGGGTTTATGTGTGGACACCAGAGACAACCTCTTTGTGGCTGAGTTCACCACAGGTAAAGTGAAGAAAATACAATATTACATGTAAACAAACTGTGTATAATTATCTTTAAAATCAATATGGGTAGATAAACTGTTTTGTGTATACTGTGTAAACTAACTGTGTACACATATTACATGTACATAAACTGTTCATATTTATTATTTGTAAAAAAAAAGTGTTTATTTACCACAATATATTTATGTGTGTGCATAAAACTACTATGTGTAAAGCATTATGTGACGACAAATTATCTGTGTTTAGATCTTTTTTATTAACCTGACTTTACGAAAATGATTCATGCATGCTGAATATTACATGAACATGTGTCAAATTATTGTACATAAACGGTTGACTTAAAACAAACTGACTTGATTTACAAATGACGAAATGTACTAAATTGACTACTTTTACATGTATTCTATTTGTACAATTAACACTATGCATACATTTTGGTCATATATTTGTGTTTTTATTTTTAAAAATGTAACTTTCAATTTGAAAAATTGTTTAATTTGAGAAAAAAACATAAATGATCAAAATATGTATAATCTTATAAATGATATTCAGGGGCGGATCTAGGATTTGAAGTTAGAGGGGGCGCCAGTTTTAGGCAAGGGGTCTGAACAGCCCAGGTTGGGGCCCAGGGGACGATTTTTTTTTATTTTTAAACGTTTGTAAATATAAGACCTGCAAAATCGTAGCAAAACCCTCTGACATGCAGAAATATAAGAAACATATCTTTTTACTTTTTTCTTACAAATGGCTGTAAATTAATCGGTTTAAAAAGATCAAGTTCAATAGGACGATCTATGAAGTTGAAAAACGATAACCATGCCAGCTTGTATTGTACTCGTATAATAAACATGAAAGAGTCGTTTTAAACACTATTTTGTAAAACCATGCAATTATTTAAAGTCGAGTGACTGTCACATTTGAATCTAAAGAGAGAGTAACTAAAATAATCCGAATTTCTATATTTGCAATAATATGTATTTTTTGTTCAACATGTAGGGAAGGGGTGAATTAAGATTTTTTAACTTGTGCCCAATCCCATTGTAATATATAATATAATACATGTAATATGCGTTCAAATTAAACTTTCTATGTACGTTACGGGTTTTTTTTTTCATACTACATCGTTGAAATCAGTTTAATTTAGGGATATCCCATGAGTTCCCTAAAAGTTGATAATTAATTAAGACTCGCAATTTATACATTTTCTTTGCCCGAAGGAGTATGATTTAACTTTATTTTGACAATTTTAGAGGGGGTGCGCGCCGGGTGCGCCCCCCTCTGAATCCGCCACTGATATTTTCAATTTATAAACAAATTGATAAATTAATGATTTTGTGAGGTATTTTATGAAACTTCATATGTAAAATTTGCTTATTGGCCATCATTAGATTCAGTGTTTAAACATTAGGTCACAAGAGAGGATGATTTGTTAAGTAGCCAGAGAAAAATGTCACATGTTCGAACTTTCCTTGTTAAAATTTTAAAAAAATTATAAGTGAACTTCATGTATTTTTTTCATAAACATAATAAAAGATCTGAATAGGCAACTGACCTCAATAGGTCTGGGGAGCAATGGTGCTTGTCATAACTTATTTTTCTCTTTGTGAAAAAAAAACCGACTACCTAAAAACTGAATAGGGTTTTATTTAATTTATCAAGAGAAAAATAAGTAAAATCAGGTGTCTGTTTGAGAGGGCAGACCATCAATACCATAAGGTGGCCTATTGTGAGGATTGAAATTTGAGGAAACTTAACATTGATGGCTGAAAGTTTTAACTTAGAAAGCTATTCGGTCTGATCAAATTGATATCCCTAGTAAATTTACAGTAAAGGGTCACAATTAAGGTTAACAACCATGCGCGGATCTAAAAGGGAGGGAGGTGGGTCCGCCCCCCCCCCCCCCCCCCCCCGAAAAACATGTCTTGATCCACGCATGACAAATTTAACAATTTCAGATTAGTATGCAAGTTCTGATGCAAGTTTAATTTTTTAAGATACCCCCTGACCTCCCTTTATCCCTCCTTCCTTAGATCCGCGCACCAATATATGTATAGATATCTTACCCAGTTACGATATAGTCTACAAGTTGTGTCGTATAGCCGATTGGGAGTTACCTCTCTTTGATCAGATGTGCCGTTTTAACTGAAAGAATTTTAAAAAAAATTTACAGCACATCCTACAATGTCGAGAAGACACCCTCCAGATTCCGGACCACAGTAAATATCGAACGAAAGGGGAGACGGGGTTTGGGCCCCTTACTGAAAAAAGTCCTTGAAAGGAAAATTACTAGGGCATAGGGTTTCCGTCGAAGATTGACCCCTGATTTAATTGTTGCATGCTCGGATTTCAAAAAAAGAATAATGGAGGGGAGAGGGGTTCAGAGATATAATATTATTGTCCGGAGTCTAACTTAGGTTACTTTCATTCATTATGGACATTTAATAAATTCGTCAGTTTTTAATTATTTTAGGGGGTCCAAAACCCTCCCCCTTTTTAGTTCCGCGCACGTGTTAATATTTACTGTGGTGCGGAATTGGGAGGGTGTCTTCAAGATATTCCTGGATGTGCTAATTTCTCTATAGAAATTATACTATAGAGGGAAAAATATACGTACGAAAGTAAGGACCGAGGATCAAAATCTGCCAGTTGATATCTGATACTTCTTGTACACTTTTTAATGTGTGAAAATGATTGGACGATTTGTGGTTAAAATAGTTATATAGGAAAGAAAGACTCGTATATATAGAGAAACTGTGCTTATCTGGAAATAAATCATTGACAGTCTTGGTTCAAATCTAGGACTAACAACTATGAGACTAATACATTGATTCCTGTTCCATTGTAAAAATTTTGGAGGAAAAAGAAATAAAAATGAAAACAGATTTTAAAATTTATAACACGTCATGATAGAATGAAAAAAATGACAATAAAAAACCGTCAACCATCTCAAAAATCAATAAAACGAAATACAAATTCAAAGCAGAGCAACACGGACCTCCAAGATAGAGGTAGGATCAGGTGCCATGGAGGAGTGAGCATCCTCTGCTGACAAATGATTTTAATAACAGAACGAAGTAATAAATAAAGTTAAAAAATCGGAATTTTTTTCTCTCCAGACAATAAACAAGATATTAAAAAACGGAGTAGAATTAAATAATCACGTGTATTTATTGCTATATACCCCCCTACAATTTAGATCTGTTGATATCTTCACAATTAAGTATTTTGCATCCTATTAATGCATGTTATAGAATTTTTAATCTCTGGATTTTTTCCCAGATTTATTAAACATTGTCATATTTAATTCTATAATTCATATTTGTTAATTAATATGGGCGAAAGATATGGCGAGAAATATCTTATTTAAATTATACACCATGGATTTTTTAAACTTTAAAAAAGTTTTCATTTATATTGCAATTAGCTGCTATACATGTTCATTTAGAAGAATTTAATTTGCGAAAGATTTTGAAAGATTAAATAGATAACATTAAAAGAAACAAAGAAAGAGATTATTTAAAACATATAGCGCGTGTTAAAATAAGTAACTGAAGAGGTGTAATTGAAGAAGTTTATTACTATTTCGCCATTACTGTAAAATTTGCGCATATGCATGACATCTTTTTGTTAATTGTCGCTTAAAAATTTTGTCGCTCTCTT
>WFKH01003881.1:70606049-70628375 GCA_016163765.1 Magallana hongkongensis
TTGACTGCTCAAGTATTTAATAATTGTATAATAGCAAAACGGTCTTAAAAACCTCATCTTTTAAGTTTGTTTTACTTAAAAAAAAATAATTCAGAGACGGATGATTCTTGTTTGTCAATTTATTGCTCAACAATTTTTTTTTTTTATAATTAATCAGTACTCTTAAAATGCGCACTTCAAATATCCAGCACTCTGAGACATTATAACTCAGCTCACATCCAACAAACTGCTAGTTAATACTGCTCTCCTATAGTACTTCTCATCTTATGAAGAAAAATCTTAATAAGTGCAAATCAATTACCTATGTAATATAGTTGTTTACAACATGGCCACAGTACGCTAGTGTATAAATAATCTATTTAAGTGTGCTTTGAAATTCACACAGTTGGCCACATCTGTGACCGATCATATCATCATGCCAGCTTTAAGCAAAATAAATAAAAAAAATTGAAAATGAAACATGTCATAACATGGTGATGGTATGGATGAACATAAAGCCGACTTTTTCATGCATGGGCAATAGTTTCGGTGAAAATTTTCAAAACATCAAAAGATATAAATATTAAGAAACTCTTAAACACACACAAAGAAAACTTCGAATTCAAGCTTTTAACAGTTCAGATATTTAACATGCAGACTTCCCATATACATGTATAATATTTACAGACACAGTCTTTATAATTCAGTGTTAATTAGCTAGCTAGCTAGAGGGAGTAGATATTTAATAGGAATATAGTTTGCACTTGGGTACATTTGAATGAGAAAGTGCTTTTACCTATATGAGTAAATACAAACTCTTTTTCTCCTTTTACAAATATTCATATTAATCTGATGAAACTTACTCACTAAATTTTATTAAACTCTATGTGCTCTGTTCCAACCAAACTAGATATACATATATACTTTATATATCCGTTATGTGGCCATCTGTCTGCCTTTAAAAGAAAGTCTCATTCAATAAACTGATAAATCAAAGCATTGGGAATTGAAGTACAGATCACCCCTCTCCCTTGCCCTAACATGGAATGATTTGTTCAGTGACCAGACTAAACATTACTTTACAAATATATAATTTCAATGATAGAACATTCTTTTTAGATGCCAGTCACCGCCAATGGAGACATATTTATAGAATATACGGTAATAGAATGAAATGAAAACAATCAAATTGGGAGATTATACTGGTATTTTAGAAACACAAAATGCAGAAAAAATATACGCTTAAAACAATTTATATTTCATCATGAACAATTTTCAGATAGGGATTATATACTAAATTCAGTATTATCATATTGATAATTAAGAATTTTGAAAATTTTCAAAACATCAAAAGATATAAATATTAAGAAACTCTTAAACAAACACACACAAAGAAAACTTCGAATTCAAGCTTGTAACAGTTCAGATATTTAACATGCAGACTTCCCATATACATGTATAATATTTACAGACACATTCTTTATAATTCAGTGTTTAATAGCTAGCTAGAGGGAATTAATAGGAATATAGTTTGCACTTGGGTACATCTTTGTCGGAACACTCTCGGCTTTTGTTGAATTAGTATCAGCACCCATCCTTACGAATCAGCTTCTTTATATATCCGTTATGTGGCCATCTGTCTGCCTTTAAAATAACGTTTCATTCAATAAACTGATAAATCATCATAATAATAGCATAAAAGATGGGGAATTGAGGAGGGGGGATGTACAGCTCCCCCCCCCCCCTCCTTTGACCTAACATGGAATGAATTGTTCAGTGACCAGACTTAACTTTACTTTACAAATATATATTAATTTTGATGATAGAACATTCTATCTAGATGCCAGTCAATGCCATTGGACACATAATTATAGAATATAATAGAATAAAATGAATGAATTAAAACTAAGTTTTCCTTATGCACTAATTTTTAGATTGGGATCTGTAGAGATTTTATTTAACTAACAAAGAAATAATGATTTTAAATGTAGAAATATTAAAATAACGAATTCAATATTGAAATTATAAATATATCAATCTCCATGTACCGGGTAAAAAGAATGCATATCATTTATATTAGATTTTTCTCTTTCTCATCAATGAGCTAGTGTTTTTGCCTATATGAGTAAATATAAACTCCTTTTCTCCTTTTACAAATATTAAACTTAATCTGATGAAACTTACTCACTAAATTTCATTAAACTCTATTTGCCCTGTTCCATCCAAAATAAGTAAACTTCTTTACATAGATTTTATTCAATATATGGTGTCATTGGCTCCTGTGTTATATGTGGTCGTGGTTTCCGTAGTTGTCTCAGGTTGGAAAAACGACTACGATCAGCCACTCAACTTCAATTGTCATCCAGACCTGTACTCCATTAGCCGTTTCACGTCAAAACACGATAACGGTCCAGAGGACAGGATATTCGACTTCGATGCAGGCGAGTGCACTCTGTTTCTGGCTTCGTGTATTGTAGCTGTTATGGTAAGTAACAGTTTATATTTGTCATCATTAGATTTGTAATTATTAGATTGATGAATCATCAATATAAAAACTTTACAAAACAAAAAGATTAATACTCATGTTAAAAAAAAATATGTGTACGTGTATTCACCTTTGGGGGGGGGGGGGGGGTGCAGGGCGCTACCTTAATAAGGCTATTGTATCTCTGTGCTGGTGACAGCAATTCATTTCGGTGAATTGTTTATTCAGAAACTAAATTGGCTACTACTTTGTTTTTTATGAATATTAAAATTTGTTTTACATCAATAAGCAACCTAATGGCTAAAATATCGGGAAATATTTTATTAGAATATCCCAGAGACTTTACCTTCAAATTAATTTAATAAACGGCACTGAAGCAATCAATGCACAAACATTAGTCAAAAAGTTCATAAATGGTACAGAGACTCAACTCCCTTAAGTAGTTTCAATACACTGATTTATTAAACGTATTCTATATTCAATTTTTTTTACACTGAAAATGTATCTATTTATAACCGTTGTTGTCAACGACACATGAGTTACTACATGTACTATCGGTGTGTTCCCGTTTTGCACACATTTGATAATTGGGTATAGAACAATAGTGTGAAATGTGTTGTGATAGCAATTATAGTCTGCTTTCGATCCGTGATTTACCTGAATTTTTACCTGTGTTTTATCGGCGCATTAAACAAGAAAACTAAAAAGATTTCGTTGTGCTATACGACTAATAAATATGCCAAAGAACATCAATTTAAAGAAAAATAATATTTTGTGTTTTATGATTAATGATAATAATATTTATAAGGAGAATATAGAAATCTCGTTGTGTTTTACTATCAATTACTGTCAGTAATCTGGTTTTTTTTTTTTCATTTTTATACTTGATTTTCAGTTTATCGATAAAAAATAATGATTTACATTAAATTTATAATTGAGTGAATAAAAGTAAAAAAAAATTGTCGGTCCCAAGTCAAGTGGATGCTGATTCTTGATGGATGATTATAGGATCATGGTGAAACTATCTCACCGAAGACAACTCTTCATCCAAGCCGGACCGGTTATATTATCACGATAGCGTGTCCATCTAAGCTGGTAAATTATCATTATTAATCATTTTTGCATCAAAGAGACTATATTTTGTTATATTATCACTATAGTTTGTCCATCCAAGCTGGTAAATTATCATTATTAATAATTTTTGCATCAAACTGACTATATTTTGTAGTGTAAACAACATTAAGTATGAAATGGTGTTGAATTCTGCAAACTCATCACTCACACTTAGTGGTTCATCATGGCTAATGCTATGCTTGCAGTTACTTTCTTGCCAATAAGTTTGGCGGTTTACGTCTCGAATTCAATGGTTATCAATACATGGTATCATATTTCACAAATATTTACTTAGGAAAGTCAATTATAAAATAAAAACACTATGCAATATGTTCATAGTTAGAGAATAAATAAAACATTCTCAAGAATAATTTAAAATTAAATTAAAGAACACTTATGTCATTTTTTGTATGTGAACTTGTATATATTAATAATACTTTTCTTTGTTTTCAGATCAATATACGGAGAGGAGACCGACGCTACTGGAAGTTTGTGATTCCGGACTGTGCTGCCAGACTCAACACGCATCATGAGTTCATCACAAAGTTCGTGCATCACCACAACCATGAACCAGATGCCGTCGACGTAAAGGTACGAAGAATCATGGAGAAAATAAAACAGAGAAGCAGAGAAGAGACCAAACCAGACCCAGCAATCTATGAGGAAGAATGATGCCTTCTCCGATCAGAGGAATTCATTGAATCTGAGCCTGATCATCACATCACCTCATCATTCCCAACCTTCTACGCTTGCAAGTCAGCCCTTTACCGTCAACGTGGGAAGGAAATTCCGAAACTCCCGATCACACAACAGGATATCGTCTTAGAGGGAAAATGGACCCGTACAAACGCTGGAGACAACTTTCTTGTGGCAGATAACGGCGAAGACTCAAGAATTGTTATCTTTGGAACAGACAGCAACATCAACTACCTCGCCGCCAGCAACATAGTCTTCATTGATGGAACATTCTACTCTTCACCTGGCCAGTTATACCAACTGTATTCCATCCACGGAGAAATCAACGGTTGGACATATCCTCTAGTGTTTGGACTGCTTTCCGGGAAAAGTGATGTCATCTACCAGCGATTTTTTCACCTCCTTATGAACTACTGCGGAGAGATCAACGTAACGTTGTGTTCCAGCCACAGATTGTGATGTGTGATTTCGAAATTGCAGTGAGGAATATGTTGCAACGAGTCTTTCCTGATGCCACAGTGAAGAGATGCTTCTTTCATTTTACACAGTGTATTTGGAAGAAGACCCAATCTTTGGGATGAGCCACCATGTACACAGGCAATTGTGCCTAACGTGAAAATCACGTGAAAAATTTCACGTGAAATTCGTGTGAAAAGAGCACTTACACGAATTTTACGTGAAATTTTTCACGTTAATTTCACGTGAAATTAACGTGAAATTAACATGAATTTCACATGAAGTCTTATAGGTTTATCTAGTCTTTCTATTAGTTTTTCACACTCAAATGGTGGTAAATACACCTTATTTGTTGTTTTGTCATTAATTTTCAAAGCATAAGCACTTTTATATTTATTTGTACTTCTACAAAATAAGGACATTTAAATATTCAAATCAGATTTCTTAATCAAGCTTGCTTAAACATGTATTTATCATTTGCATTAATATATTCAACTGGTCAATTGATTGTGAAATCAATGCCTCCATTGGATCCAAAAATATGGATCATTCATATCACAAACCCTGGCAGCCACCTCTTAATAAAGAGAAAAACTTTGATATAAAATTCTTTAGGTTTTATTTTTCTCTGTATTACATATAATTATATGTGAGATACTCTTTAGTGCTTCAATCTGAAAGAGAAAAAATGATTTTTTTAATTTAGTAATTTTTTTTACACAATGCTTCTAAAGCTCTTTCATGTTGATTTATCAATTGAAACCTATGATGTGATAACTATTTTGCTTATAATTCTTTGTATACTCAGGCGTACTGTTTTTATTTATTGAAATTCAAAAATTGGGTAGGTAGGTCGAAAAAAAGAAATGCAATAAAACGAGAGAGAGAGAGAGAGAGAGAGAGAGGGAGAGAGAAATTTTATTTTACTATAGGGTTTTACAATATAAACTTTTCAACTTTTACCTCATCTTAGTTGTCTTCTGTCTACCACGTCTTTTTTCTCCTGTGTCAGTGTATTTTTCTGTCAAGGCATAATGGGATAATATCTGAAAAGTTTATAATAACATAAGGACAATCAGTTATAAGATAGAAATGGTTAGAGTTTTTAAACACTACTATTTATAAAATTGACAAGAGTTGTTGTAAACAAGATTAAAAAGCACTAAAAAAAATTATTCTTGAGGAAAGTCAGTACTATCCTCACTTAACTACATGTAATATAATTTATATTATCCTTGTTCTTTCCTGAATCTTTAAACTTCTATAAAATTCAAAATGGTATTTCATTTTTCATAAAAGCAATCCAGCTAAAAAACTATTCAAATTACCTTAAACCATTGTCCCCCTCATATCAGCTGCAGTGCAGAATATAACCTTTGAATTCAAGAGGAATGGTTTAATCTTCTGGCTATGTCAAATCACATCTTAGAAACCTACACAAATGTACGTCTGTCATTTACCATACAAGTATAAAAGTTGTACATTTAAAAATTGGCATTTGGTACAATTGTATAATTTTGAAATAATACATTAGTAAACAACAATCTTTACATACTTTATCTATGTATGAAATATTATCATACATATACAATATTTTCTGGGTATAAATTTATAGATCTAGTAACTTTAATACTTTTGAAAATGCTACAAAATGCTTTACAGTTAAATATTCTTGAATACTCACAATTAATATTCTAAAGAGACACAATTTCTAGACTCTGTGTAATACTGCATTATGTAGACAATGCCTTCTGACCATCATATGATTCCTAAAAAATAAAAATTTTAATTAGATGGTAGATAAAATAATAACGAAATTATTTACATGATTGCAAAGTGATAAATGATTTAAAAAAAACCCTACTTATTTTCTTTATAAAAGACTTGTAAATTAATTGTTTCATTTAAAAAAAGAGGAAGGAAACTACAAACAATAGCTAATTACGTTAAACAAACAGGCCTAAATAAGTCGCTCATAAAAACCTGAATATGTTCATTCGTAATAAAGCTGATCTATCCTGTTTTCATCTTTCGTTGTTGGCGAAGTCAAGCCCCCCCCCCCTTCCACTTTCAATTTGCTTCCGATGCCACTGTATCTATAACTGCACCTTCAATAAATACATATGTATGAAACACAATGCTTTTACTATTCATTAAATTGTATTGTTTGTATTTATTTATCAAACCCGCACAGCTTTAGTAATATTATATGTATAGATCCTTCCGAGAACATTCGAATTGACAAATTCGGATTGACAGAACTACCGATTTCAATTCGATTCTCAACAACAATGACCTTTAGTTAACTGTTATTAACTTAATTTATTTGCGTAGTTCAGTCAAATATCCTCATCAGCATTACTCTATATATGTATAACAAAATTGTAGGCATATCAAGTGTCGATCGCGTCTTCGAGACAGTCAATGTTCAGAGTGAAACCGAATAATTCTCACGGATAGAGATAAATAAAGTGCTGCAACAAGATCTACGCGGTCACTACTCTATTTCTTTTAAAAATAAACAGCTTACCTTACAAGATTGGCACCCAAGTAACACCAGTCCACAGCATAACATACACAGTGCAGTCCGTCTTCTGCTTCGACCTGTGACGTAAAAATGTGACGTCGGCACGAGCACGACTAATTTTAAGCCAATTCAGACTTTAATCCGGAATTCATTTAATAGCTTTGAAATAATATTGAACGAGTTGAAATTGTAAGCATGTGTGTTGATGGTATTTTTTTGATAGGCTTAAACATTTTTTAAGTTTTATTTATATATGTTAAGAAAACGTTAATTGCTAAAGGGTTTTTGTTGTTATATGCATTACTGCAGAACTGTCAGGCCTATATCACTTTGGTGTAAAGTCGAAAGTATTATAAATTAAGTTCAACAACTATCAGCCAGTACTGAAGTAAAATACACATGTTGAAAAAAATTAATCAGGGTTGTTTAAGAATTGTTTGAAATTTCACGTGAAATTCACATGAATTAATTCACATGAGTTTCACGTGAAAGGGATTTCACGTTAAAATTGTGTGAAAATCATGTGAACTTTCACATGAATTTCACGTGAAGTTATTTCACGTGAAATTCACATTCAACATTTCACGTGAAATTCACTTCACACGAATTTCACGTGATTTTCGTGTGAATTTCACATGAAGCTTAACGTGAAATTCACGTGAGGCTGTTTTCACGTGAAATTCACGTGAGGCACAATTGGCTGTGGTACCGCAACAACGATGGAGTACAACGACTAGTGAGACGTGCCGCATCCCTGCTCCTTGCACCGATCAACGCAGTAGAAAATATTTGGTTCAACACCCTGAAGGACACCGAAGAAATCAACGTGGGAATCACCAGATTCGCCCACTACGTGACAGAGCAGTGGATTGAAGGAACAGATGTACAGTTTTGGAACCATTTCGACAACACCGGGTCTAGGACCAACAACATCTTAGAAGGATGGCACTCCAAGATCAATAAACAGCTGAACGCCGCGCATCCGAAAATCTACAGACTCATCAGCCTTCTTCAGTGCATCCAGGCCAACAACGAAGCGGACATCATACAGACAGCAGCAGGAGCTAAGCAGAGACCACAAGAAGTCCGGTATCGACGCATTGATCAACGACTGACGCAACTGAAGAACAGATTCATCGATGGAGATATAGACATCATTGACTACTATGACGCCTCATCTCATCTTCTTCACCTTGTATGTCACTGTGCATAAAACTATCATTGAATGTGCATTTATATTTTCAGAAAACATATATTTAGATAAAACAAATAGATGTGCCTATTTTATTTTCCTACAATTTTTTTTATCATGAGTATCAATTGCAATAAATGAGAATGTGTATGTTTTATGATGTTAATATTAAAAAGTCAAATATTTTCTTATGATTTAAAATAACATGTGTTGTAAGATGAAATAAATATATTAAATATCATTACAAATAATGTTTTTTTTTTTGTTTTGTTTTTTTTTGGTTTTTTTGTGTTTTATTTTCTTGTCATTTCGCCCGTTTTATAATACAGACTATAGCAATTAAGCAATTATCTCACCTAGTCAAATTCCCGTTTCACACGCATTCAAATGTGTGCAAAACGGGAACAAACCGTACTATCATCGAGGAAGACATTATATTCCAAAAATATTAAGAGTTACAAAAAAATCGTTATAAGGTTAATATTGAATTTAAAGCTATAACAGTTGTCTAACTGATTGTATGAACAGGTATTAGTACATGTAGCTGACTAGCTGCAGGTCTGTAGCTCCCGGTCTGAAAAAATAAGGATGGGCGACGTAAAAAAAAAATTGATGGACGGCTTCAGAGTCGTCGATTAGAATTTTTTATAAAGTACGTCAAACTAATACGTTTCATAACATCATATTGTAAGAGACGAAAGCATAATATATGAAAAATACCCATGTAAATATATAATATTCTATTAGAATATTAATTGTTTACATGTGTATTGTTTATATATTATGTTTTTCGGACTATATACACATATTGTCTAGAAGCGTGCTTTTTAAAAAAAAAAAATTATGTGCTTACTATATCACAATCTAATTAAAATTAATTTTTTAATCCGCTCCTAATAGATAGCGATCTATTAGTAGCGGATCCAAGATCTAATTCTAATTAGTTTGATAATATCACAAAGTCTCTTTTTTTCGTAAATAGCCAATGTACATGTATTACATACACGTATTACTTGTGTTTATATCGAATTGGATGTCACGTTTCTCCAGATGAGCTAAAGCGATAAAGTGCTGTCAATTTGTCAAGCTTGAGTTCTGTGCATGTCTTTGCGGTACTTAAAACTCGTTTGTTAGTTTATATGTGTTTGTTTGTATTTTTTTTTTTTTTTTTTGGTCTTTCAGGCACGTAGCACCGTTTTTGAAGGGGGGAGGCAGACTCATTCAAAAAAATCTTGACAGGCCAAAAAAAAAAAAAATGAAAGAAAAAAGAAGATTTCCCCGAAATCATAAAAAACATAATCCTATAACTTCCTGTTAATGTCCTTAATTTCACTTCGTTTCTTATACGGTCCCAAATAAGTGGGGGAGAGGACTCCCACTGATAATTCACATTTTTATATGTAAATAAAAAAAAATATTCGATGCGAAAAAAGCCAGACCCCCCTCGTCAACCTGATGCTACGTGACTGAGACAGGGCTTTCCTGTCACCTTGGGGCAACTATCCCCGTACATGTCTACGTGCCTGAGACAGGGTTTCCCTGTCACCTTGGGGCAAATATTCCGGTACATGTCGCCCTTGAAGCCATGCAATATATGTATAATGTTTACAGGCTATGTCAATCAATATGATGCATTGGTTCTCTTCACCTGTCCAAATGAAGGCTATCTATATGGCGTCCATAGTGTTCATCACCATGGGACGGAGGAGAGGAGATTCAGATTCAGGTGTTGCACCCCTCGATCATGTAATAACAGCTTCTCCTATCGCACAGCCTTTGATCAACTGAAAATACAAACCACTAGTCTTCTTCGATGGAAATTATTCACCATCCTTATTATCATTTTCTCTATGGCAAGATTAAACATCTGAATGTAGAAACATGCATTTATAGGACATTGCCTTAAAAACTGCTACTGGACTGGTTATGTAAATGACATGGATGCCTATTTCACTTACTTCGTCCCATATAGTTACGTCATCAGAGGCGTGAGTAGTATTCACGACAGCGGTCTTGAGAAAATACACGTACTTAACAGTCCGAAATGTGACTGATCGCCGTCAACAACCGACTTAAGAGGGCTGAAGGGTTGTTGCCATTTTTAAGCTATATCTATCTCCTTTAGACGAAGAGCTCTCGACTGTATAAAGATTTAGGAAAGTGATATTTTTTTTACCAAGTTTAAGGCAGATCTGATTGGTAATGTGTTCACCATCCAGCCTCCTTAATAGTAACCAAAGCTATATAGGATTGGCCGTTTTCAACAAAACTATAGGCATACAAGTATTCATTGATAAAGGGAAAATAAGTTTGTTTAAATAAAGGGTCAGATCTTCTTCATGCTCTTAAATAAATGTATATTTTAAAGTAAATGTATATATGTTTGGGTGTTCTAAAATGACAAGAAGTCTTTTTGTGTGAAGTATAATTTTAATTACATTAAAAGCATCAGATTCTCAATTTTTGGATATTCTTGGACCCAAAACACACCAGTCTGTTCAGACAAATTGAATACTGTTGAATACAAAATAATCATATGGTATGACTCAAACCGTAATTCTTAGCCAAGAATGGTGCCAGAGGAAAAACAACTACTCTAACATTTAACTGTGCAAGTAAAAACCCGTTCTTTTCAAGAATTAACCCATATGGAATTTAATGACCATTTAGATTTAACTATATATTAAGTCAACTACAAACAATGTAACTTATTTTCAATATGTATTACATAATTTGCTTTTTGTGATTTTTCCAGGAAAAGAATATTTTTATTGGAGCATAATGACCCCAGGAATACCTTGCACACTTCATGTGGGATCATTAAATATCTCTTAAATGCTTTTTGATATAAATATTGAACTAGTAATGAAGCCAATATCACAAACGAATGAATTACAACAGAAAGTATGAGGAACTTTTATTTATTTTCCAAAATATATCTTATATGATCAATCAGAACAGAACGCTTATGAGGCCTTTATAGAGTCCCCATATTTAATTTTAAAAAATCAAATATGTAAATCATTATAAAATTTAGAGATAAGATTGATTTTTATTCTGATCGTTTTCTATTTTGGTTGCCATTTGGGTTCATTTGGGTTGCCATTTGGGTTCATTTTGGATTGCCATTTGGATCCATTTGGTTCGTTATGGGTCCATTTGGGTAAATCGACGCACCGGTTGATTCTATGGTGCAACTCCCGAATAGTGTACAGGAATGGAGTTTATGATGTCTTCCATACCAACCAGTGTGTACCTTGACGACTGTCAGTCCATGAATTTGTTGTGAATTTCTTGTTAACCTAAATTGTGAAAACGTTACTTTTTTTCTCTGTTTAATTCATTCTGGAGGTGTTGTGAAGCCTGTCGATTAACCCGCAACAGTCATGTGTTTCCATTAGTCTTTTTTGGTCGCGTGCGTTTTCTAAAAAGTGACGTCATTTTTTAATTACTTACGACAGTTGACGTACGGAGTCTACTTTCGATTTTATAAATATGCACTACCCTAATTATACTGCTTGCAAATATTCAAATCACAGAATTCGTAATTAAATACTATTTTTTAACTATTACTTTAATAAAAGTCATTAAAATTGCTTAAAATCTTAATTAGAATATCACAATATTTAAACTTGCTTAACGTCTGGTAAAATATACTTCTGATGCCGTATTTTTATGCTAAAATTATTACGTGACTTTGTAAAGTTTTTTTTTAGAATCGAAGCCGAAGAGCGCTATAAATTAAGTTTCGTCTTGAATTAAAACGTAACTTATAATCATACAATAATAGTACTGTAGAACATTTAAGTGATGATCTGTAGTTGTGCAGTAAATTAAATATTGGAACAATTTCAGTTGAAATAAAAACTTTAAAAATAATTGAAAACATTATTAGATATATTTCATATGGTTAATTCATTTTTATTTTTATTATTATTGAAGAAATTTGCTGATGAATCATACCATCGGAAACACATGACGCTTATTTTTAATGGTCAAATGCAGCATCAAGTTTATTTATATCTGATAACTACATATACTGACGATTTTTCATTGATTTAGTACCGGCGATTTTCGAAGCTATGATTGAGGTTAAAAATGATATAATTTTAAAATTGTTGAATTAAGAGACAATCATTAGAGACATTGTTTAGTGTTACACTATCGGAAACCCATGACGCCAGGATACTGTAGGCCGAATGATTTTTGTGTAAAACGGAAATATTTGAGTGCGCGAGACATCCGAGTAGTTACAAGTCGGTACGACCAGACCAGGAAGAGAGCGAGGGGGAATGCCGCCATGTTGAGTTGGAGAGGTTCGTAGAGTCGTAGTTCACTATTTACGTATTATAATTTAATAATGAAGTCGTCAACATATTAGGAATTAGTGTATACATTGTGTATTTAACTTATCTCAATTTAAATTCTAAAAAGATCAATATCTTGCATATTTATACATGTATGCCATAACTGCTAACGTGCGAGTACCCATTATCTGATTTTTGCCGAATAATACACAAGTTTTTTTATTACTCTCTTCATGTAAGCTGTCATGTAAAACATTCAATACAAATCTCTGCATTGTTCATTTATTTATTTGAGCAATTATTTGATTTTATTTTCATCAATATCAACTTACTTCTGACTAAAAATAAATCCTATCCATGACCTTAGATATACAGAAAGTCGAGTACCCATTATTGCCGCTCATATCTTTTCGTCATTTTTCAGTAATTAATCGGTAAAAATGTCAAAATTTTGAAATAATCTAACAATAAAAGATAAAATGTAAGAGTATAACATAAAAAATTATATCATAAATTCAATGATATTATAAGCAATATTCTTTTCGATGTCCCTGCGGCCACATGCACACAAACGGAAAAACATGTGCTTAACATGTCTCGAGACAAATGATTAAAAAATTAAAGTAATACATCGTATATTTATTCAAAACTTTTTAAAAATACGTTTTAGTGTGTCCAGTAAAAGAAATGATTTGTTTGAAAGTTAATAGCAACGCCTCTTAGTTACACCGCAGGTGCGTGGTGATAAAGCTTTGATCCGCCTCAGGTTGCAAACAAAATGGCGTTTTACAAGCAAGCAGACGCTCGGTTTTCTTTCTTAAATATTGTGTACTAGAAATGGTATCATGCTTATTTTTGTCAAATATCATAAATCGGAGGTAAATATTCTTTGAATTTAGACCTAAACAAAAAATTTCCTGTCATCAAAGTGGATTACAGGTCAAACATTCAGTGGCATGTGTCATCGCACGGATACAAATGAGTTACGTTTTCATTGGCTTACCTTTGTTAAGGTGAGTTCCGAGATGTTTGAGGTAAATTTTCTTCATTCCAAACTCTTATGGTGTCTAAAAAATTCTGTAATTTATTTATTTTGGCTTGTAGCTAAAAAAAAAAACCCGAATAGATAGCGGAAATCTGGTTGTTTTTATAACAATTGGCAATAATGGGTACTCGGCAATAATGGGTACTCGCACGTTATCTTCTTAGTCTATTAGCACTCTATCGAGTAGCTTTATTTTGACCCTTTCCCCCTACCCGGGCCATGGGCTTATCAGGATCTATATATTTGCTGCCCTAAGATATTTTTGCAGCACATTTGCCTCATTATCTAAGAAATAAAGTATGAGTTTTTCATAGATGTCACAGGATAACTTCCTTAAACCAAGTTTGAATACATCTTGTGTTTTCTAAGTTTCAATAAATAAATAATTTACGTTAAGAATTGTACAGGTCCACATCAATACCAGTGTGAATGCGTACGTGACAGGGGACAGTTTAGCACGAAACACCCGGTAATTGCAATACGGGGAAAACCTGAGGTTTGGCTGATTATTTTAGGGGAATAAATAGCTTAAATATTTATTGCATTTAATTTGTGGTTAAAGAGCTCATATCCATTTTATTAATATATGATGGTACTGATAGCACTTTTCATCAGATATGGAATGAAAATGCGTAACTATGGCCAAAATTTTCACTTTCGATTTTGTGCTTGAAAAAGAGGATGGGTTCACAACATGAAATGTCACACAAAGGGAAGGTGATTGACCACCACCCCCACCCCATTAATTGGTAAATATTTTCATGGGTAGTTATTATCCTGCAAATCTTATGGTAGTTTATGGCAGTTGCTCAGGACTGGAGCCTGGCGCTGAACCCATGAACATGTGAAAAAAGGGCAATTTTTTGTACAAAATTTTGAGATTGTTCCTGGCTATTCTATGTAGTGTTATATGTAAGTTGTACTTGTTTTGTTCTGAATATGTCTCAAAATTCTCAAAAGTTAGAACCATGTGTCCCCTGCATGCAAACCGATTTTAGCAAATTTAAAACTTTACTGAAAAATTAGATCACATAATATGAGCAAAAAATATCCTCTGCCACCATATATATAGGGGGGTTTGTTTAAAATTGATGCTGCTGCAATTTTTAAAAATTATTTAGTACTTATGAACAAGGGTACCACAGATGATCTGGTGTCACCTTGGCTACAGACAATACATTGCCCGTGTAATATAAATTTATGTATTCCTTAAAAAGTTTCAGTCCTTTTCTGTTTATTTTGACAAGAACTTAATGGTCATATGCTAGATATATCTTTTTCATTATACAGGTGCAGGGTGTCATCTACCATACTATTCTGCCAGCCTGATCCAAGGACAAGATTTCTGGTTGCACACGCTGATCCAGTCACCATTGAATGACTGAATGAAGAAACAAGTGATTTAAACTTGAAGGGAAACACAAGACAGATAACTTTACACTATGTATAGCAAAGATTGGTTTTGCTGCATTTGAACACTGTACTTTTGCCATGTTTATGTCACCTGAGTCACTCAAGTGATCTTTTGTTATCTGTTTTCATCCGTCGTCGTGGGTTGTGCATCGTGTTAAAGGGGCATAGTCACAATCTGAGCTAAAATATTTTTTTCCTTTCTGTTGGTACTGATGCTTTATTAAAGTATTTCTAATGTGTAACCAAAATTGTGAATGTCTGCTGTTGAGTTATAAAGAGATACATGCCTCGCAATTCTTTATAACTTTTTGGTTTTTTTGGTTGCTATGTAGCAAACTTCAGTTACCGTTAATCAGATTTTTGTCTATTTGCTTGTTAACTATGCACTTCAAACCATCTCTGATGTTTGTCAAACCTCATTTTGTTTTAAATGTGACATTTTCTATCCAAAAACCCAAATGTAGACAAAGAATTGAAAGCTCTGTTTCTTCATTGAAAGTTCACACTGACATTCAGATTTTGATTAACCATTAAACATTAGCTTTATGAAGCAAAGTGTTTATAAAAATTGGAGACAATTGTTTTAGCTCTGATATTGACCATGCTCATTTAAAACTTTTTTAATCTCGGAAACCACAAAGATTATCTTAATCATTCTTGGTGTGAAGCATGTATAGGAGGAGTGGAATATAGACTCATTTCTCCCAAACCCCAGACTCTTTGCCCACCTCAGCTGAAAGCTCAGGCGAGCTATTCTGATCACTGTTTGTCTGGTGCCCGTCTGCCTGTAAGCTTTCTTTCATTGTTTACTTCTCTCCAGAATCAGTAGGTTGATTTCAATCAAACATAGCACAAATCATTCTTAGGTTAAGGAGATTCAAGTTTATTAAAATTAGTGAAGGGCCACACCCGTTTTCAAAGAGAGATAATTATTAATACGAATTATTGAAAATTTGTTGGTATCTTTCAAAAATATTTTTCTCCCAAACCATTTGTGCAGAAAAGTTGAAATTTGTGTAAAAGCATTTCCAGGTATTGTAGATTTTAAGTTTGTTCAAATCATGATCCCCAGGGAAATAGTTGGGCCACAATTAAGGGATTAATAGAGAAAATTCTAAAATCTTCTCAAAACTAACTTGTGTTGAAGTATTCTTAGGAAATGTAGATTTAAGGTTGTTTTAAATCATGATCTCAGTTAAAATTGTACCCCAATGAAGGGTCTAAGTTTTAAAAAGGCCAGAAAAGCTGTAATTTTAGTGAAAACGTCCTCAAGTAGTGTAGATTTAAGTTTGTTTAAATCATTATCCTTGGGGTTGAGTGGGGCAACAATGGGAGGTCCAACTTTTACCAAAGAATATATAGAGAAAATTCTTCAAAAATCTGCTTCTCAAAAACCAATTTGCCAGAAAAGTTGTAACTTCTGTGGAAGCATCGTCATGCAGGATCAATTCAAGTTTGTTCAAATCATGATCCCCAGGGGGTAGGGTGGGGGCACAATGGGAGGGGGGGTCAAATTTTCTCAAAGAAAAGTATTTTCCGAAAAAATAATTGGCCAGGAATGCTGTAAACTGTTTGGAGGTATCCCCAGATAGTGTAGATTTAAGGTGGGGCCACAATGGGGGGGGGGGGGGGTCGAATAGTTACAGGAATGTATATGGACCGCTATCTGACAAAACCGGGCTTATTGACATCGCTATTATGACGTAGAAAATCGCACTTGAAAAGTTGACGTCATTTTGCTGTTTCATGCTTTAAGCACATGTCAGTATAAACAATATTTAGTACGGTTTTAAAGAGTGCAGTGTCGTTGTTGAACATTTTGTGCAGGAATGGATTCCGAAATTAAGGTAAGGAAATATTTTTTATTAAACAAGATGTATGTTTTATTGACGATAGGCGTAGATTATTATGATAAAGGTCATTTACTTACGGAGAACCATTTTTCAGATTGCCGTCTCTGTTATGTTTACATACTGTTCTTTTAGCTGTTCATTCGCTTTTATATGCTATATAAGTAAAGACACAACACCAAAAACTTATACAAATGTGTATCAGTAATACAAAATTCACAAAATCAGCCGAAGCCGGTATTTTGATAATGTTTGAACTAAACGAGTTTTGTTTATAGATACAATTATGCATTGTCTGTGTATTTGGATGGTGTACAAGCATTAGTATCCTTAAGAATAGTAATTTTAGAGTATTTTAATGTAAAATGAGTAGATAAAAAATGTGTCTAAAGGTAATAAGGCGAACTCCTTTATAAGTTGTAGATAGTTTGCAAAAATCTGACACAATTAATTCCCTACATTCGCGTAGCGTCCGTGGCGCAGTAGGTTAGGTCGTTCTCCGGTTGCATCCATATATTTTGCTATCGGGGGTTCAAGTCCTCCTGATATCGCATTTTTTTTTTCTTCTTTTGCATTTTGAATTTATTTCTTCCTTTAATATATTTGGTTTAACAATAAATATAACAATTATGAAATATTTACTAACATATTTTTTTGTATTCAGGAAAATAAAATGTGTATCTTTTTGCACATTAATTTTTATGTCAAAATTAAAACAAACAATTAAACAAGCTTTGGGAAAATAAATCATTAGCGGAATTATTATATTCTTAATATTCTTAATATCATAAGGACAAAAACAAGTTTATTATATGTAATTAATGTTTGCAGTTTTCTTCTCTCTGGGTATTAATTATAATTGTTTAGTAAGTCAATTTTATCACAACTTACAATTATTGACATACACCCAAAAATAAAATAAAATAAAATAAAATAACATTCTAGGGTTCGCGTTTTTCATTAAATGTTTCAATGAAATTATTGTTTTCTTATTGGTGTAAAATATTTTTTTTTTATTTTTATTTTCAGGAGCTAGAGAATTTCTTTTCTGAACACTTTAGATGGACTCCAAACAGCACTCCTGCAGCTTCCCAGGTCAATGATCATGAAGATTCATCATATGAGGCGGACGACGATGGACCAGCTGATGACACTATTGATTTAGATCGACGGGTTATGCAGTTTCTTGATGCTGTCTTGTCGGATCCAAATTCAGATGATGGAAATGGGGAAAATGACGAAAATGAATACCAGAGAAGCTCAGCGTCCATTGAGAATCTTCCTCTCCCCCATGATGATCCTGACCTGTTCCAAATCAAGGAGATAAAGATCCGTGGCTGTAGCTGTAAGAGCAAGTGCGTTTCTATCTTCAGCGATGATACTTTGTACTCGCACTTCCTAAACATGAGGGGAATGTCAAAGGAAGAAAAAGACATGTACATCATGGGATCGCTTGTGGACGGTTGCAAAGAAACGACAAAACGGGGAAAGAAAAGAATACGTTCCAGGCAGACTTTCATGTTTTCTAAGGAAAAGGTTTGCAGAAATACGTTCCTGCTTGTCTATGATATAGGAAAGCATTTTCTTCATAACATCATCACCCATAAGAATATGCATGGAGTAACAACACGCAAGCATGGGAACCTAGGAAAGAAACCTAGTCATTCGCTACAGTATAATGACATTAAGTTAGTTGTACAGTTCATCTCTAGTTATGCAGATGACTCTAGGCTACCACAACCGGCTGCCCCAAGAGGAAGAGATGACACTCCTCCCATATACATTCCATCCGATACAACGAAGAAGGACGTCCACGAGAAATATGTTGAAAGCTGTCCGAACGACCGACATGTGCGGTATTCCACATTTTGCAACATCTGGAACCAGTGTCTTCCGCATATTACTCAGCTATGTTAAGGGCGTCCATAAAATAATAGCGGTATTTATCACATAAAATATTAGCCTTTGAATAATCTTGATATTATATTCCAAAAAATTGTTACACAAAGTAATTTTATTATCAATATATATATTAGATAATTCGCTATCGCATGAGCATTTTTTGAGTCTATTGGAAATATCCTGTCACGTGATACTGCTAAAAATAGATGAACCAGGAATAATACGAAAAAATGCATAGTGCAAGGGCTTAACATTAACAAATATAATTATTTCTGTTTCTAACTTGTGAAATGAACATCTAAAATTTCGAAAAGTGCTGGGAGCTTGAAATATTTAAGTAAGAACAATTATTAAATTCAATATAAACAGTGGATGAACAGAGATTTGCAGGGAGTTCCCGCAATTAATGCTTATTTATGTGAAATGAATAGCAATTTCATGTAGCTCCCAGCACTTTTTGATATAATTGGGATATAATGGTAACACATGTAAAATTTCAATATATTTGATAAAGTGTATGCCCTTGCACTACTGCATTTTATCTGACACATTTCACTTTCGGCGTCATTTGCGTGAAATTCAAACGCAACACTGACTAAGATCATGAATTTAATTTTCGTTCATAAAATAATTACACGCTGTGATTTTCATTAAAATAATGTTAGAATGTTGTCTTATTCACACCAGTCATCATTACCAAATTGTTGAAATTGGAAACATTAATTCATCTGTTGCCCTCACCAATAACTATTGATATAAGGGTGGGGGGGGGGTGGTGGTTTAAGTGTAAGTTTGTAATTTACACATTTATGTTTTATAATGGTTTATGTTACTCTGCTGCTAAAAAAATAAGAAATGCCTTTAATATATGATCAGGGTTACTTGTAATTATAGTTAATATTTTTTGTAATAATTAAAGAGAGCAACAAAAATCAATCTTTATCTAGAATTTATTATAATAATCAACTTGACAAATACAATGTACTATATAGAGATTGCTTTTCGATCTGTAACAAACTGTTCAACAAAACTAGTGTTTTCTGATTTTCAGTATTATTCAGTCATGATGTGGAATCTATAGCAATTGACCATATTCTTTCACACTACATATACTTCTCCTCTTGTCTTTTTGATGTACATTGTAAGGATGCAGTGCAGTTGATAAGAAAACCAATGCCTGAAATTATGAATATTTATCAATTTCAAATTTAATTTCAATAGATATCAATGAAAGATATTACGATAGGTTACAATATAGTAATATGATTTTAAAAAAAACCCCAGTCCAAATATTCATGAAGTTAGTGGGTAAAAGAAAGATTTATAGAGTACCTACTTTTTTATCAACACCCCAACACAGTGTCTCCAGTGGACCATTTACTGCTTTAATAACCCTGAAATTGAATAATGTGTTATAATTAGTAAACTATTGTGCTGAAGATAACATGAAAATGGAAAATTACTTTATCATTGTGCATACTAATGGCAGTTTTAATTTCATTAATATTCTAGCAGGCATAATCAAATATTTATTTTTTAAAATGTTTGGAAAATCAGTTGAACACTGCAATTTTGTTTATTCAAACATGTAATCTTCCTGATAAAAAAAGCTAAATATAATAACACATTTCGATTTACATAAACAACAATACAATCTTGTCTATATTCAATCCAGATTCTCACAGTAATATTTGTAGTGCTAATACAGTGTTTGGACTTTCCATTGTTTACATTTTCTTTGAACACGGAGGAAATGCGAGCTAATGTTATTGCGATATAAGAGACCAGTAAAAAGCTACAATGAGCCTCAATAGTCTTAATGATCAAAATTAGCGAATCGCGGAACATTTCTTTTGCCTGATCGAGTCACCAAACTGATGTTTAAACACAATATTACATGAAAAACAAATGTAAACAAGTAAACAAAATCGAAGCCGAGGAATTTCCCTTCGTTTCTGTTTCATCAGACAATATAAAACAATATCTAGGGAAAGTACAGATAAATCCTACCTTGTTCAGTTGAATCCTCTACCGATTTCCGTCTAGGCTGGTTGTAAATGGGTTAAATTCTCAGATATATCACTGAAGTCCACATGTTTATTCTGATCACAGCTGCAAGCGCCGATGTGACGTAGTCAACCTCGACACGTCATCAGACGACTTAGGAATTTCATAATTTCGCAAGATATAAAGAATAGTTGAAGTTTTTATTTCAGTACATCTTTCTTGATACAATCAAACCCAATAATTAATCATATTCATTTTGGTAGATGTTTGTTAATTACCGAAATACAATATCTCGTAAAATCTCATGAATAAGGGGCGGGGCATATGCAAATTTTCCTAAATCACACGTGCTAGAATTCTGATACCTTCCTTAACATAGCTGAGTAGAATAGCCAAACCAAGGAACGATGTATGTGCCACGTGTGAAAAACTTCGAAAAAGTGTTTTAGATGCAGTTTCAGAGGAGGAAAAGTTGGAGGCAGCAAGAAAGATGCAGGAACACATCACACATGCACAGGCTGAAAGGAAAGTGTACAACGATTGTGTGAAAAGGTCCCAAGACACATACCATTCACAAGACAGATTCGTCCATTACACTTTTGACTTCAGTCAGAATGCATGCATTCCTCATCATTTACGGCAAATTGGCCCCCTGTACTTTCAGACACTTCGGAAAGTCCATATATTTGGTGTCCGCTCCGATGGAGAACCAAAACAACTGAACTTTCTGATAAACGAAAATGAAACTATCGGACCAGATGGAACCAAAGTGCATGGACCCGATTCTGGGATTTCTATGTTGTACTGGGCCTTACAAAACCACAATTCGGGCGAAATGTCATGCACAATACACGCTGATAACTGCTGTGGCCAGAATAAGAACCAGTATGTCATTAGATATTTCATGTGGCGAGTAATGACAAAGCAACACAACAGAATAGAGTTTAAGATGCAGATCCCTGGACACGCACGGTGCCTCATCGATGGAGGATTTGCTCTTCTCAAGAAGTTGTATAGGCGGTGTGATTGTGATAGTATTGGCCAACTTGAAGACGTTGTTAACAGATCTTCTACTACTAACACTGCTGTGCGATATCCAGCGTGGCAATGAAGATCCTGGAGAGAGTATCTGGGGCAGTTTTTCAAACCAGTGAAGGGCATCCGCCAGTACCAACACTTTTCGTTCGATTCTAACGAGCCTGGCATTGTAAAGGCGAGGAAGACTTGTGACGGAACCGAGGAGAAGATTGAGATTTTGAAAGATCAGGGGTTCCAGTTCAGAGAAATAAAAAGACCGGATGTACTTCCCGCTGGTGGACTGTCTGAATCTAGGGTGCGTTATCTCTACTCGCAG
>WFKH01003881.1:70640374-70654263 GCA_016163765.1 Magallana hongkongensis
AGAGAGAGAGAGAGAGAGAGAGAGAGAGAGAGAGAAAATAAATATATCAAAAACTAATATGAGTTGCAATTAAAGAGGCATTGTCACGATTTTGGTCAACATTATTTTTCCAATTTTAATCTTTACAATGCCTCAGTCAGACATTTTTAATATGCAATCAAAATTTGAGTGTCATTCGTTGTTATAAGCGAGTTACAGGGCTTACAATTCTTCGTTATGTAAACAAAGCTTTATTTCCAATTTAAGATCTAGAATGAATGTGTTGAACGTTAGGAACTGTTTATTTATGATTAAAATGAATAAGGAGACAGACAAATCATCTTAAAAAAGATTTTTACTGATATATTGAACATATGTAAACAAAAACAGGGCACGAGCCTTGTTGACATGACAAAGAATTGTGAGACCTGTATCTTGTTTATAACTCTACGACTGACTCGGAAATTTCATGTGATCATTTGAAATTCATTTCTAAAGCAGTTTGATTATTGGGAGCGCAGCTCGCCGGCGAGCGAAGCGAGCTCTAAGAACCAGTGCATGTGGGAAAAAGAACGAGGTAAACCAACGTATTCATCAAGAACAGTTTTTTTGTCTACGTCCCATAGTGCTCTCTAATGTTTTCTCCCGTGGTGCTATGCAAAAAATGGCTAACATTTAACTCGTAATTATTATTAACGGTACCTTGAGGTTTGAAGACACGTTTTGAGTAGCGCACAAACTTTGGTGAGACCCTAGAAAAATTTTACATGCTTCCATTCCTTTGTAATCAGTCGAGATACGTAAACAAATGAATAAATTATAGATTTGAACGAGTGACGTTACAGTGATCTCGCGCTAGTTTTCCCGCGATGAATTTAGCGGTGGATCAAACATCTGTAATGTGTGAACTATAGCTATTAAAGTATAAACTTCGATACCTGCTTAAGATTAGTGGGGTTTTTTTTTAGTATTTTTTTTTAATTTTGATAAAGAGATTATATAATTCAATATATACAAGCAATAGTTAAGCCAATTTTGCGTACATGAACAGAAAGTATAAGTAGGGAGGGAAATAAAAAGAAAGCATTTTGAACTAGTAATCAAGAATAAAGAGAAAAAATAAAGAGTTAAAAAATATATGCATATATTGCATATTTTCAAATAGTTAAATTGGAAAATTGTACACCAACAAACAGTGACCGGAGGCACGGATACAACGTATGCCAAAATAAACAAATTTCAATAAAAAAAAATTATGAATCAGGAAAAAAAAAAGTCAGATAACAACAAGGTAAAATAAAAAATAATACTGTATTTACACTTTACACTTTTGACCAAATTAAATACAAATTACATTTTACAGACTGATAAATTTTCTCCAAAAGTAAAGAACGGTTTTAGGGGAAGCAATTCTATGTATTTTTTAAGATATGTTTTAAACTTAGAAATATTATTTATAATTTTCATTCCTCTCTCTCTCTCTGCCTCTGTCTCTCTCTCTCTCTCTCTCTAAAACAAATTCTTTGATGTTAATTAGTAACTGTCAAAATATCACTAAGTTGACTGATGCAAGGTATGTGTATATATTCTTGCTGCGCTCGCCACAACGGTAGCACCATAAAACATATTAAAAACAGAAAAATAGGATTTGTTTAAAATCGTTACAATGCCCCTTTAATATAAAATAATTACTGTTCTTTGTTTTTTTATTGATATCAATATTTATATGTCAAATGCAGTCTGCATGTGCCGTCTACAGCTAGATTCAGAGTAACGTGACGTAAACGTACCATCAGAATTCCGCGCCCGCGAAGTTCATTCGATAACAATATTTTCGCAATATGTTCCCCAGAAATGATAGCACACTGATATCAACATGACTATACACATTTATTTTTATTTTTCTTTGTCTAAATTTCTATCGCAGTATAATTAAATCAGATAGATAAACCAACATCTCAAACTTCATATTTTGTGAAGTCGATTGCGCAGATAGCAATAAAACTAGTAAAATTCATTTAGGTGATTTTAATTATACAGAAATCACAAGATACAATATTCAATACATTTGCATAAATAAGAGGTCACAATACTTTATATGTTGAGAATTCAATAAAAAAGGACAGTTTATAAGTTGAAACATAACAAGTGTACTTATATATGTACGCTTCCGTAGAATGACATAAATATGCCACCATAGTTTGATTAAAAAATATGCCATCTTGAATGCAATCTTACAATGGGATACAGCATTTAAAGTGCACGTTGCTGTGACTGAAATGGATTAGTGGTTAGTGCACCCGGCATTTGGTAACATTAAATGTCAAGGGTTTTAGGTTGTGGGTTCGATACCACCAAAAACGTATTTTTTTTATATCGTTTGTTAAAGAAGCATCTTTTAACAAAAGTTTGTTTATTTTAAAAAAATAACCCAGAAATGGATGTTTCTTGTTTGTCAATTTATTGATCAACAACTTTTTTTATAATTATTTTGAACTCTTAAACGTACATCAAATATCCAACACTCTGAAACATTATAACTCAGGTCACATCCAGCAAAATGCTAGTAAATACTGATCTCCTATAGTTCTTCTCATCTCATGAATAAAATCTAAATGAGTGTAAATCAATAATTCATGTACAAAAGTTGTGTACAACATGGCCACAGTACGCAAGTGTATATTAAATAATCTACTGGAGTGTGCTTTGAAATTCACACAGTTGGCCACATCTGTGACCGATCATATCAATATGGCAACTTTGGGCAAAATAAATAAAAAAATAAAAATGAAACATGTTAAAACATGGTGATTTCCTCAATCACAATTTTTTTAGAATGGAATCTGTAGACAGTTTATTCAGCTAACAAAGATATATTAAAAGTGGACATTTTTTTCAATAATGAATTCTATAATGAATTATATTATCATTCTCCATGTACATGGTATAATGCATAAATTTGATTCATATGATTTTTTTTCTATTTGTCAGCAATGAGCAAGTGCTCTTGCCTATATGAATTTAAATACATATTCCGTTTCTCCTATTCACAAATATTCAACTTAGTCTGACAATTAAACTTGTCATCTTTTATCAGATATTAAATTCCATTATTATACCACTTTGAAAAATTCCAGACAATATTGAGCACACTCTGAGTGCTTCGTTCCAACAAACTAGATATAGATAAGCTGTTACAATGAATTAATATAATACCACTACATTCAATACAGTGTGTAACATTTTCTACTCCGTATAAATAATACTACTTGTAATTTTTGAAGACTTAAAATTACTGCTTGGTGAACTCGCCAACAAAATAAAATTTAAAACTATGAACAGTTGTTTAGAGAGGAAAAGCCGGCTTCTTTGAAATGTATGGTATAATATTAGATATGGAATGGCATAGCAGCAATCATTTACTGGCAATATGTTCACAAAGATGTCTGATACAGAGCCTAGTATTGTGGTACTGGTTTATCTCCCTTTCTATTTCAAATTCAAAGTGCCAAAGTGATGTCTGATTGTGATAAAGCGGTGTTACTTGTACAAGTAATGTCCATCCTCATTACAGATCTCATCCATTAATTATTTAATTGATTAATTAGCTAGTTTAGTGTCAGCCATAGTTATGTCTGTCTCAATGTGATATTTACTATGAGACGTAAGTATCAATAAAAGTTTTACAAATTATGACTTCTTTATAATTTATGTGTACCTAAAGTTAGAAAGTTAATTTTGATCTTCAATAAATTTATGATTGCTTTCATTTATAATATACAGGCAAGTAGCATCCGGAAGGCTCCCCCATATTTCTGCTGCATACATTTTTTTTAAGTTTATATATAAAAAAGTGAATTAACATGGAGTGGCCCCCTCCCACGTTTTTTGGAGCATGTAAGAACATGGAAAGGAAGGAAATTAACAGTGAAATTGAAGTTATTGATACACTACCCACCCCCCCCCCCCCCCCCCCACACACACACACACAACGGATCAAATTTTCATGATTTTGGAAAGTTGTCAACTGTCAAGATTTTTTGGATGAGTCTAACCCCCCCACACACACACTTTTGAAAACTATGCTACGGGTTTAATATACTCAGAGTTCTTTATTTTTCTGACAATATGGACTTATTTACACACCACTGGGTTTCGATGAGAGCACTTGCAGTTTTCAAATCAGCACGTATGAAAATATGCACTCAATTTTGGAGTTTCTCTCTTCATGATTGAAATACCTGATCATTCCTTTCAAAAGGGAGATAATTATGAAATACTGAAAACCAGGTGAGACATTTTAAAAATTCCTACATAGAAGGTAATGAATGTATTTTGTAAAATTAATTGTCATAAAGCTGGCCTGAAGCAGTTTCAATTTTTACATACATACATGTAGTATATGGGACATGCGGGATGATCATCGGATTTTTATTATTAATTTTTTTGGATCCAAAAGTCATTAGATCAGTATGGTTGACGCAGTGATTTAAATTAATATTGAGACAAGCTTTATGAACATTTACCTTATATTTATGTGTCCTTTTAATTGGATATATACAGAATTTTAAGTTCAAAGAACTTATATGTAATAACTCACGTCTACACCTCTATCTTGTTAGCAAGTTTTACATGTACTGTGAGAAGAACTTTCCTGGTTTTTCAAACATGGTTCAAGAGAGAGTTGATATTGTGGATACTACGAAATTCTAATCAATATATCATGATGTTTGATATCGCAAAGTAAACTGCATGGCTATTTGTGTAAGAGGTGGGTCATACTAAGTAGTTGGATGTTGTTTCTATATGTAGGTGAGCGATGTGGCTCATTGGGTTCATGTTTATTACGTTGGTCATATTATTTCATTATTCACATGCAAACTAATCCTAAAACGTTTAATCATATTTGATTAATATATATTAATAAAATGAAATATTGCTTGTCTTTAATAAATCGAAAATTATAAAATCAGTTTTCAATAAAGTTGATAATGAAATATCAGATAAATTATTTAGTTTGTACATATACGCGAGCAAATTTAAAATTTGTGATGAATAAACCATGTCCAGACATATTTTCAAAACAACTAAATATTATGTAATCATTTTTTTTAAATTCCTGGAAGTCAGTGTTCGTGAATAGCCAAAACGTGGGTGTTGCTAAAACGCAGAACGGAAAACGGAACGGAAAGCGGAACGGAAATGGAAAACGAAAAATCTTATCTAATGTTGTTTACTTGATCAATTTGTTAATCATGCTAAAACGATATACTTTAAGTTAATGTAATTTTTATTTTTAAAGATTATTAACGAGATTGTTTATTCAGGAAATGTATGATTTTCTCAAAATTAACAGTACAAGCGATGTTCATTCAGAAGTATGAAAAATTTCCAAGATTTCTTCTAAAACGCACTCCCTAGCTCATCAGATTTCAATACACGTCTAAAAATAAAAAAAGTCTACGGGGGTTTGCATTGCAACAGACCCGGATGAAACGTTAAAAAATAGTGTGAGGTCTTCTAAGTGACTTCCTAATGAAAAAAGGATGTTAACATTTCCTATTATAAATCTGTTTTCGATCCTGTGAATTTTTCCGTTTAAAAATGATAATGTGACAATGAAGTTTTCTTGGATATTTCCCGTTTCATATATTTCAATTGCACTTCTTTTACAGGTATGTGTATTTTTTTTAAATTGTCCAAATGTGCTGCATAATTATTTTGGGATCAAGACTATAGTCCTAATTTATAATTGGAAAATCAAACCAGACGACGTCTAGCATTCTCTATTCGGATCATATTTATATAGCTGCAGGAATGAACATCTGCAAAGTAAGACATACTTAAACAAAAGTGCATTTCTAAAAATACTAGTTTCATATAGTATTTGAAAACATCAGAAGATTTAGACAATGAACGCCGATACTAGAGGAAAGAAATAAAACATAACATGGCATCCACAACGTTTTCAAATTATGTTTTTTTTGTAAAGTGATATTTATAATAGCGGGACATATGTTTGCAAATAAATGACGCAGCAAGACTTCGTAAAGATGATCGTGAATGTCGTAAGTCGTACATTTTTTTTTATATCTTAATGATACTGTATCGTCTTCATATGATTTAAGATCGTAAAGAACACCAAAATTCAATGTTGATGTAAGTATATACATGTACATCATATCTGAAATATAATAATATTCATAAAACAAGAGGCCCATGGGGCCACATCGCTCATCTGAGCAACAATGACTATATGGGCGTTCAAAGGATATTGTACCATATGGCCCCTCGGTAGAATAACAAAAAATAAATATTGTAAAGTATTCGAATTTTACACTTATTTTTGCATACACTTAATCTTTGACATTGTACGTTTATGGAATACCATTTTTACCAAATATAAGAAAATCCTATGCAAGATTTAAAACTAAACTATTGGTAGGGGTACACTGTTAACTTCCAATTCCCTATATTTTCATTCTGCCCCCCTCCTGCCCCCCCACTTTATAAAGCGATCAAAATATTTGAGAACATATAGGTACATTTACTTCCTTAACTACTTAGTAGTTATTTTATTTTTTTTTTGAAGTATAATATTTATTGTTCGATGTTACACCAGTTGGTGGAATGAACTATATGGGAAGAAGATTTTATTTAAAACATTCCCATAGATGTGAAGAATAAGATTGTGCCTCAATGCGCTCAATTCTTCAAATTAAAAACATTCAAAAATTTAATTGGTCTTCCCCATTATAAACGACTGTTGTTTACCTAGCGTAAACTCCCGTGACTTTTTAAACTTACTCACTTGATTGATGAATACACTCGAATGAAAAATGTTGTCACGTGACATGTAAAAGAGCTATTATAGTCAATGTATTGAGAGGCATATCACTGTATTTTACTAAGACCCGCCCATTATTTTCATCTTTATTAAAAACAACAAATGGCTACAAACCAGGATGATTTTACGCTGTAATATTTTCTTAGGAATAGCGATAAATAAATGCCTTTATCCCCGTAACAAAATGTGTCAGAACTATGGAAACTGTTTTAACGGTGTCGTTTTTATTTACCCGTGTCTGAAAAACTATCAAAATTAATGTGGAATTCATATAATTCATCGTATAAAGAGGGGTCCCCTAAAAAGAAGTTACAGCATATCATCTTTCAAATTTTTTGTACAAGTATTTAACGTTTAACGAAACATTTCTAATGATCAACCAAAAGTTCAGGGTCAATCGTAGAATTATAAGCAAGATACAAAGCTCACAATTTTGCTAGATTTTTAACTTGGTATTTCCTATTCAGCATTTAAAATGTAAACAAAAAAATGGCCTCCTATCTGTGTACAAAGCTCTGTATCTTTCTTATAATTTGAAGCTTAACACTCAAATATGGTTAGTAAATAGAAATTGTAAACAATTAAACAGAAGAAACATGCACTAAAACAAAGAGCACAATTTATTTTTCAAAATGAATGATATATATACCTAGTACATATATATTTCAGTCAGCGATATTAAAATCTGTTTAAACTGAATAAACTCGAGAAAATGCTGAGCATCTCAACAAAACACATTGCATTAATCAACCATTACGCAAAAGATCATACCGAATTACCGATAGAATGAATTGTATTTTAGTACTTTGTTAATACATCAGATTTTGTTTATTTTGCGCAGGTAAACAGTCAACTGTATGATTTACCGAAGTCTATGTTTGATTTGATACGTAAAAATTACAAAATACAGGCGATATTTCCCCACGTTACAAAGCATAAATAATATGAAAATGAACGAAAATCAAAACAAGCTAACATAACACCACCTTCAAATGTGAAAACTGTCAACGCATTGAAATATTAACCTCAATTTATTTCACAAAATTGGCACAAATGTATCTTGTATGTTTCAAAGATTCCCTTTGCACGCGAACTGTTGCACCACATTTGTCAGATCGACCCGTATATCAACGTCCAAAATGGCTGCTTTGAACAAAGAACCTACTTTAACACCGTCCCGTTTTAGAAGTATGGAATACCGAATCCGAAATTATAATTTGATTGAAACACGCATTTCCTTTATTATCATTTTCGTAATAACTCAGATTTGAAACAGAATTAGCCCGTAATTTTTGCAATTTATTTTTTCCTTTCCATAAGGATTATTTATGCTAAATTACGTTGAATTTGACTCAGTCGTTCTTAAGAAGAAGATTTTTAAAAATGCACCCCCCTTTTTCTACATTTTCGAGGTTTTCTCCGCTTTGAATACAGATCGGTCTTTTATTTCTACAATTTATATTTGCCTTACCATAAGGATGCTTTGTGTAAAATTTGGTTGAAATTGGCCAAGCGGTTTTAGAGGAGAAGTTCAAAATGTAAAAAGTTTACAGACGGACAGACAGACAGACGGACGGACGGACAGACGGACGACGGAAAAAATGTGATCAGAATAGCTCACTTGAGCTTTGAGCTCAGGTAAGCTAAAAAAAACTGCATTAAACGCTTTCACTAACTGCGTTACGCTGTTAGGCCGGCGATACCATATAAGAAAAATAGTTCAAAAGTTAAAGGTAATTTACTCTTAAATTTCACAATTTGTGTACATTTGATTATTTTTCAGTTTCGTACTCAACTAAAGCAAATTGAATGCAATGCTATTTTTGATGTCTAGACATTCATAAGAATATAGACAACCACATGTTAATAATCATTCATTAGATATGAACCAATGATACAATTAAAGTAAATCGTTTCCGGCCAGTCTATACTTTTTAAAAGCGATTAACTTCATATTGTATTTTCCGTTTTCCGTTCCGTTCCGCTTTCCGTTCCGTTTTCCGTTCCGCGTTTTAGCAACACCCGCCAAAACGTAATTTAATTTCAATGGGAACGTAATAGCAAATAAAACTTTCCGTTAGTAGGGCATGCATATCTTATATAGTTACGTTAGTGTCACTTTAATATTGATAATACAACTGACTGTGTTTTAAAGAGGGGTTGAAACGATTCATTTATATATTAAACACGGTCTTATGATGATTTTCCATCATCTGACACATGTCAAATAAGCATTTCGAAATTTACGAGCCAAACTTATTATTTCTGAAATTATTGAAGTCTGAAAACAATCTCAGAAAATCACTTGTGCGCGGTAAGTGAACTTTGAAAAATTGGAAATTATTTCTGATTCTATCATTTCTACATTGACAGCAAGAAGAAGGGCGTGACCACAATGTCTGACATAGACACATTGTCCTTGGCAGGCAGGAGACTGTCCTTAGTATCCAATGCGTGGTGATGTCACCGGAAGTGTCCAATGTGGGGCGACATCAACGGAATAGTGTCCAATGTGGGGTGACGTGATAGATAATGTCCAATGTAAGATGACGTCATTTACGGAATAGTTTCCAATGTGAAATGACGTCACCAGAATAGCCTTGCAGGATTCGAATCCAGCACTCAGTACCTTGTTTCATAATATATAATTTACTTTAACACTAGTAATACATGTACCTGTGTGAGTGTTTAAAAGTCCCGCTTGGCAATGCTTTGTGAACAGTTTGTGGAACAAACTGGAAACCCATTCACATTGTATTACTATAGTGTAAGTGTAGAGCTCAATCAGAAGAGTTTCATATTTATAGGCATCCTGTACACGTGTTGAACTCATAATTGACTACTGTTCAAAATGAATTGAATCCTTCTAAAAAAAATTATCAATTTATCAGTATTCCCTTGCATTGCATGGTATGTTTTATCCAAGCCATGTGTTTTAATGTTGGTTCTAACAGAAGCATGATAAATTGTTCACGTGTCATTATTTCTTCGACGAAGAAACGATGTTTCAGAGAAATTTTATTTTGTGATAAAAATTATCAAACCTCTTGTATATCCATTTGTTATTCATTTTAAAGGTAGTAAGCCTGTTTACTTGCAAACTTTAGCGTTAGAGATATTCATATGTACGTGTATGTAAAAAAAAAAAATACAAGGAGTAACACAGTCCATTTTGAATACATGGTAGATCACATGTATGATAAGAGTAAAGACTATATATATCTATCTGTCTGATAAGACTATATGTCTGTCTGTCTGTCTGTCTGTCTATGTATCTGTCTGTCCTTCCGTCCGTCCGACCGACCGTCTGTCTGTGAAGCATACTTTATAATGTAATATGAAGTATATTTATAATGTAGTAAATATCTCGTTTTGCAAATAATTTTTATCTCATTTTAGGTTAATTATTCTTTAATTGATTTCCTAAATATTGAAGACATGAAACACCATTTTTGAATGAGAATCCACAAAAAAATCTAAGCTTAAGATTAAAACTGAGTAAATAACGGAGTTGTGAATCGAGTTGTGATATAATGATGGTATGGCATGAGATTATTGTAAGCTGAAACAACCAAAAGTTGTTTCCAGGTATTGGACTACTCTGTTCAATTTATTGGTTGGACTTCGAAATATATTATGCTCCTTATTCATTTAGTATTAAGTGAAAGTTTTCTGTGTTTTAATTGGATGAACATTCGATAATGAGGCTACAACTGATTGTTTAGCATGTTAATTAGGTCTTTCCACCTTTCAGGTGAAAGACCTTTTGATTTTCTTCTGTTTTTTTATTTTTTTCTTCTCTTTTTTTTTTCCAGGGACAGCTTTTTTAATTCAAGAGATATTGAAATAATTTTTTCTTTATGATGTTGACCATAAAAAGTTATGATACCAAATGACCCTTTGCTTACTAACTCTCAGAACTTACAAAGTTATTGCCCTTGTGTACGAAATGCCTGTTATAGCTATTCCTCTGAAACCATAAGAGATAGAGACTAGGAACTTTTACCAATGTCTTCATTACACTTAAAGAGGATTTTCAATCTATCATCCCGAAAGGATCTGAGGCCCCCTTCTAGTAGTTATTGCCCCTGAAAGAATTTTAATTTCCATAAAATCACTTCTAACTTTTTCATTATTTATCGTAGAGACTTGGGACCACTTGGGATAGAAGCGTCGTCCTTGGCAGAACAAAATGATCTGAAGGTCAAAGGTCAAGGTCATTTGGAAATCTGTTAATTAATGACTTTTTAGATCTCTTTTGTTAAGGGTGGTAGAGAGAAACTTTTTCATGGATGTAGAAGGACATCTTAAAACAATTTGAAATATAGCCCCATTGGCTCATACCTTTGAATAATTAAAGAGTTATTGCCCCTATTGTACGAAATGCTTGTTATCGCTACTCCACTAAACCATAAGAGATAGAGACTTGAAACTTTTACTAATGTCTTCATTACACTAAGAGGATTTTCAATCTATCATCCCGAAAGGATCTAAGGCCCCCTTATAGATAGTAGTTATTGCCCCTAAAAGTATGTAAAATTCTATAAAATCAATTCCAACTTTTTTATTATTTATAGCAAAGACGTCGGACCACTTGGGATGGAAGCGTCTACCTTGGCCAAACAAAATGACATAAAGTTCAAAGGTCAAGGTCATTTAGAAATCTGTTAATTAATGAGTTTTTAGATCTCTTTTGTTTAGGATGGTAGAGAAAAACTTTTACGTGGATGTAGTAGGACTTCTTGAGACATTTCAAAATATAACCCTTTAGCCCCTACATTGAAACAATTATAGAGTTATTGCCCCTATTGTAAAAAAATGCTTGTTATCGCTACTCCTCATAAACGGTTAAATGTAGACAATTGAAACTTTCACTATTGTGTTCAGTACATTTAGGGGCTTCTTCAATCTATTCATACCGAAAGGGCCCGAGGCCCCCTTCTTGCAGTTATCATCCCTTAAAGTTTCTTAATTTTATTAAAAAGACTTAAAACTTTTTAACCTTACATCGTAGGGCCATTAGACAACTTCAAATTGAAATGTTGACCTTTATCAGTCAATATGACATAAAGGTCAAAGGTCAAGGTCAAACCAAATACAAATTACAAATTTAAGATTTTGAATTTTTTTTTATAAAGTAACACAGAGAAAATGTTTTATTAATTATAGTGAAACAAAACAAAAAAATAATGATGTGGAAAGACCTCTAATTGTTCGAGAACAATTAATCTACTAGTTGAGATTGTTGTTTGTTAATAAATTATAGTTTCAATAACTGTTTATGACACATTTGATAATATTATACTTTGTTTCAACAAAAGCTTACGTACTAGTCTACTACATTATATAAATCAATTTTAGAATTGATTTGAGGGTCTTCTGTGGGAATCAAAAGCTGCCCTTTTTGGGTTTCGTGTTTTTGGGCATTATTTCCTTGGTGGTCTCGGGATGGAAAAAACAACTGGGATAGTCCACTCAACTTTGAATGTCCTTCATCTAAACACTCCATTCAACATATTGTATCAATGCAGAGAGACTTTTACGGGGACTTTACCAGCCGACGAGTGCTGTCTGTACTAGGCCCCGTGCCCTGTAGTTGTCTTTCACAGTTTAGTTGATTTATGGTACATTTTGTTAAAATTTGGCAATTTTTAAAATTATTATTCAATTGGCTTTACTGTTTTTTCTCTTACAATTCGTTGCAATAAAAACACTTTCTACAAAAAAGTTGTTGTTCAGGCTATGATGTGTTATTGTGGTAACAGTTGTGTGTTGATTTTGCTGTCTTGTCAGCTGTTTATAAAATTAATATTGTCTAGTCAGAATTTCATGTCGATTTTATTAACTATTTATGTCGACTTGGCAGAGTATTCCTTCGACTTGTCATATACATGTTCAAGATATTTAAGATATGGTGGCAAAGTTCTAACACCACTTGTCAGATAAATATGTCGCATTGTCAGATTTTTAAGTCAGCTCGTCGATTTTTTTTCCCAGTCAGTTGCAACAAAAAGAATTAAGGCCACGTAACCAGTCAATTTTAAAGAATATGCTTAGAAAGCAATCAAGAACGATTTCGGACACAGTATATAGAAAAGTGAACAAAAATATGGTTTACCATATTGAGCATTGCATCATATTAACGTGTAAGGTGTTAATTCCCGCGGGGTATCCGATGATCTAGTCATTTTCAAAAGTAAAGCGCACTCAATTTGTGCAGTAAATTACAGAAAATTAAATTATAAGGAATGAACACAATATCCACCAAAATTATACTCGTATAAACTTGATTGGAACAATTTACGCTTTTTGTATAAAGCGTGAACTGCCCCAACCCAGGTTAAACGAGTATAACTTGAGTAGACATTGAGTTCATTTCTTAAAAGTATCAAAATAATTTTCAAATATTTGTCACAGGGTCGTTAAATAAATAACGAAATCGCTGGATTCGTACTTTGCTTTTATATTATATATGAAAAGAAACCTAGAAAACACACAAACACAAACACATTCACAACACAACACACACACGTTGACGAAAGACAATTACATGTACTACATATTTAACTAAATTACAAACACAATGGTTTTCCCAATTATAATACCGGTGATTTACCGACATTATCACTGAATATGATGTTACAATAATATGTTTCACAGTGATCTTACCAGGTATCCAGGAATTTAAATAATAAGTAAATAACTGAATCTTTGAAGATCAGGAATGGAATATAACAGTAAATGATACTAGCGCCGTCAAGGGTAGAATCTGTAGGTACTGGATTTGGCGGGACTTGCGCTTATATAGTGAGCGAAGTTAGTAAAACATGCATATTAATGAGTTAAAAGTCGTCTGTCATTGGTCAATGAGACATGTATACATACATGTACCTGGTCACTAAATCCTAAAAATGGAAAAACCACGTGACTTATCACAACATTCACACATGCACTCATTCATACATACAGCAATGTGTTCTATCAGCAATGCGCGCTGATGAACATTAAATAAATAAATAAATAAATAAATAAATAAATAAATAAATAAATATGAACTGTGACA
>WFKH01003881.1:70654363-70667195 GCA_016163765.1 Magallana hongkongensis
ATAAATAAATAAATAAATAAATAAATAAATAAATATGAACTGTGACATATTGATTCTTAGATTCTTTATTAAGTCTATAATTCGACGAGATAAAGAATTAATAATTTAATGTTGCAAATATCACAAACGAAATGATTACAAAAGAAAGTATGAGGAAACTTAAAATTATTTTTTTGTTTGCAAAATATATCTCATCGGATCAATCAGAACATTGGTCTCATCAGGTCTATATACAGCAGATGTACAGAGACACCATATATGATTTAAAAAATAATTTAATAATATAATTCTTTATAAAATAAGTGAAAAGATTACTTTTATTGTGATAATTTTCCATTTAGGTCGTCATTTGGGTCCATTTGGATTCATTTGGGTCCATTTGGGTAAATCGATGCACCGGCTGACTTGCATGCAGACGAACGAGAGATGTCGGATGCAGAACAAATCTCAGGGAGTGCATTGCCATAAGCATAATAATCTTGTATTTATTTACATATACATTTGTATTTACATTTTAATTAATTTCTTACGAATCAACATGCACTATAATGATAAGTAGGGGGAAAGTATTGTAATGTCCTTTCTGCAGGCCGAATGATTTTTGCGTAAAACGGAAATATTCAGGCCTACTCGGAGCACAGGGGCTTGTGTAGAAAAAATTACACCGTTAAAAAAGTCGGTACCTCGGAGGAAAAATAGCTTTTTTTTTTTCTACACAAGCCCCTGTGCTCGGAGACATAAAACAGTTAGTATAACGTGTTATAGGCTATGTCCCTGGTCCTAATGTACTTATTCAATAATATACTGTAATACACCTCAAGACAACCCAGTTTAAATTGAAAAAGGGGAAAGTTCATTATATGACCCAGATATTTTAAACAAGTCACGTGATTTTAAACAGGCACGACCAGACCAGGATGAGAGCGAGATGGAAAGCCGCCATGTTGAGTTGGAGAGGTTTGTGGAGTCGTAGTTCTCTATTTACGTATTATAATTTAATAATGAAGTCGTCAGCATATTAGAAATAAGAGTAAACATTGTGTATTTAACTTATCTCAATTTAAATTCAATATTTTGCAGATTTATACATGTATGCCATAACTGCTAAATTCTTAGTCTATTCAGAGACATAAATAACAGAGATTGGCAACTCCGCCATTAGCGCGTTTTGTTGTTGAAAAATGACACGGGACCGACCTTACTTTGAGAACTACTTTTTAGTAAACTGAGATAATGATCTTAAGCCAAAAGTATACTGTTTTTATGAAAAATATGCATAGGTTTTAGACATTTTTGAAACAAAAAATTGAAAAATAAGATTAATATATAGAAAATATATTGGCCAGCTCTAGAACATCGGCGAAATCTCGGACGACGGGTAGCCAACTGCCTCCTAAAACTAATATTGTTTATAAGACATAAACTCATGCAAATATAATATTTTAAATGTTCTGATAATAGGTTTTAGCTGTTTATATTTCGATATAATTATTTATTTGAAAGATATACTGATTTAAAGGCCGGATCTGACCTAGTTGAATATCCACACGGACGGCAATTAAGCATATAAGGAAGCAGGCCCCTCCTCCTAACACAGCAGCGAGAATCTATTAATAGATAGCTGCATACCAGAAGCACGTGCTGATCAGAGAACTACATAATCTTTAGGGTAATTTAATAATGAAACAGTGTGCATAGTTCGTTTCCTTGATTTTCGTTCTTTAAGTAATAAGCATCTAAACATGCATGTACTTCTAAATTGATCACTGTCAATACAAGCATCCCTTTGTTGTTTTGTTTTTTATATCTAGAGCTTTGTTAAAACATCTATCATAGTAAGCATCATTTTTTCACATACATGTAATTATTTAGAAAATACGTTAAACTTAAAAAAAACCCAACCAATTCACTGGTCAGAATAACTCTTATCAACAACAATGTGGGTTAGGCGCAAGAAGCTAATGCACACGGTGGGGAATCCCTCCCGCCAAATGTCAGTAAATCAGCCTCCAAATCTGCAAATGTGAAAGAGGTTCCAGGGGGGAAAATCTATATTTATCTGATGATTTTGCATATAGGCCTAATCTTTGATTATCAGAAATATTTGAAAAAAAAATATTCATATACAATTTAAATCAGATGTTAAGATTACAAACTGTAGTTCACTGTAGTACATTACAAGCTCAACTTTCCTTTTGGTTTACCTCTGCCCTTGTAAAATTCCCTCCAAAACATTCTTGTTATCCAAATTATGGCGGAAAAGATCAAGCAGGGTGAATTGGAACGAAGAGAAATAGTAAAGTTTTTCAAATAATAAATTGGGATTTAGAGGAATAATCGACTACTGATCTAAGATAGTGCAAAATGCTGGTGAGACAGATGAAGACTGATGATTTACAGGGGAGTTTGTTGAACGTTAATTCTGCACGATTCTGTCAGAACAGCAATGATTTAGGAATATCCCCATTGTTTATGCAGACCCATCAGAAGCTGTCCGATATGGTGGAAATCAAATTTTGGAAAAAAGTAACACTTCATTGAAGGGGTAAAATTTTGACAATATGGTTTCACAGAGCTGTATTCTAGACCCAAAACGCATCTGTGGGAAAGTTGGATTTTTCACTAGAATCTTAGATCAGCATGATCAGTGGCATCAGTGCATAGGATTGCTTTTAAAATTTCTCATTTAATGTGATGACCTATGTTTATAATTTAATACTGCTAGAACCGGTGACCTGGGAGGCCCCATGCGTAAACAGATAACGGAACTTAAATTGATACTATCAGTGTGAAGCTGCGGGACTGACACTCCATCGTTATACAAGTGTGTGTTCTTTCTCTTTGTTTATGATTACCAGTGATGATAGAGTAATAAATCAATTAAGAAGGATTACTTTGTGTTATTTAGTTTTGAGGTAACACAAGCTGTCCCGCCATTTACTGTGTGTCTGTAGCAATAGGCATTTCCGGTAGGAATGTAAACAAAAAGCATATTTCTCATCTGTCAATCAAATATGAGTAAATTTGAATTTCTGGATCACTTCAAAATTTTAGATAAGAATTTCTAAAGTAGTAATGCATCAATAATTATTATTTTACCATCTAGAGATGCCTTTCAGTTTACTTTAGTTGCATGACAAAATTTAATTTATAGTTTTTGCTGATTAGAGTGTAAATTCAGAAATTTCTTCTCCGAAGTGGAAGGTGGCAAGAAAATTGAAATTTCCTCCATTTTCCTCATTGGCTGCTATTTATACCCCAGACCCGGTCTTTAAACTGGGAACACTTTACAATAGGGACCGCGAGATTTCGATCAGATGCCAATCTCTGTTATTTATGTCTCTGGTCTATTAGCACTCTATCAAGTAGCTTTGTTTATGACCCTTTACATCTACCTGGGCCATGGGTTTTTCAGGATCTATATATTTGCTGCCCTAAGATATCTTTGCAGCACATTTGCCTCATTAATTTATCTAAGAAATAAAGTTAAGTATGAGTTTTCATAGATGTAACTTCCTTGGACCAAGTTTGAATACATCTTGTGTTTTCCAAGTTTCAATAAATAAATAATTTACGTTATGGATTGCACAGGTCCACATCAATACCGATGTGAATGCGTACGTCACGGGACAGTTTAGCACAAAACACCCCGTAATTGCAATACGGGGAAAACCTGAGGCATGGCTGGTTATTTGAGGGGAATAAATTGCTTAAAAATTTATTGAATTCAATTTTTGGTTAGAGAGCTCATGTCCATTTTATTGATACATGATAGTACTGATAGCACTTTTCGTCAGATAAGGAATGAAAATGCGTAACTATTGCCAAAATTTTCACTTTTTGTGCTGTAAAAAGAGGATGGGTTCACAACTTGAAAATGTCACTCAAAATGAAGGTGATTGACCACCCCACCCCCCAATAAATTGGTAAATATTTGCATGGGTAGACATTAACCTGCAAATCGTATGGTAGTTGCTCAGGACTGGAGCTTGGCACTGGACCCGTGAAAATGTAAAAAAGGGCAATTTTTTACAAAATTTTGAGATCGTTCTTGGCTATTCTATGTAGTGTTATATGTAAGTTGTACTTGTTTTGTTCTGAATATGTCTCAAAATTCTCAAAAACTAGAACCATGTGTCCCCTGCATGCAAACCGATTTTAGCAAATTTAAACGTTTCCTGAAAAAAAGATTACATAATATGAGCACTATCTACTTCCTATTTCTTTGACCAAAATATATCCTCTGTCACCATATATAGAGGGGTTTGTTTAAATATCAATGTCCAAAACTGATGCTGCTGCAATTTTTAAAAAATATTGAATACCTATGAACAAGGGTACCACAGATGATCTGGTGTCACCTTGGTTACAGACAATACATCGCCTGTGTAATATAAATTTATGTATTCCTTAAAAAGTCTCAGTCCTTTTCTGTTTATTTTGACAAGAACTTAATGGTCCTATGGAAGATATATCTTTTTCGTTATACAGGTGCAGGGTCTGTGTCATCTACCATACTATTCTGCCAGCCTGATCCAAGCACAAGATTTCTGGTTGCACACGCTGATTGAATCACCATTGAATGACTGAATGAAGAAACAGGTGATTTAAACTTGAAGGGAAACACAAGACAGATAACTTTACACTATGTATAGCAAAGATCGGTTTTGCTGCATTTTAACACTTACTTTTGCCATTTTTATGTCACCTGAGTCACTCAATTGATCTTTTGTTATCTGTTTTCATCCGTCGTCGTGTGTTGTACATCGTCTTAAAGGGGCATAGTCACAATTTGAGCTAAAATATTTGTTTTACTTTTGTTGGTAATGATGCTTTATTAAAGTATTTCTAATGTGTAACCAAAATTGTGAATGTCTCCTGTCGAGCTATAAAGAGATACATACCTCTCAATTCTTTTTAACTTTTTGGTTTTTTCGGTTGCTATGTAGGAAACTTCAGTTACCGTTAATCAGATTTTTGTCTATTTGCTTGTTAACTATGCACTTAATTAAACAATCTCTGATGTTTGTCAAACCTCATTTTGTTTTAAATGTGACATTTTCTATCCAAAAACCCAAATGTAGACAACAATATTGCATGAGGTTTGTTTACATAACAAAGACTTGAAAGCTCTGTTTCTTAATTGAAAATTCACACTGACATTCAGATTTTGATTGGCCATTAAAAATTAGCTTTATGAAGCAAAGTGTTTATTAAAAATGGAGACAATTGTTTTAGCTCTAATATTGACCATGCTCATTTAAAACTTTTTCAATCTCGGAAACCACAAGGATTATCTTCATCATTCTTGATGTGAAGCATGTATAGGAGGAGTGGAATATAGACTCATGTCTCCCAAACCCCAGGCTCTTTGCTCACCTCAGCTGAAAGCTCAGGCGAGCTATTCTGATCACTTTTTGTTTGGCGTCCGTCTGCCTTTAAGCTTTTCTTCATTTTTTACTTCTCTCCAGAATCAGTGGGTTCATTTCAATCAAACATAGCACAAATCATCCTTAGGTTAAGGGGATTCAAGTTAATTAAAATTTGTGAAGGGCCACAACCGTTTTCTAAGGGAGATAATTATTAATTTGAATTATTGACAATTTGTTGGTATCTTTAAAAAATATTTTTCTCCCAAAGCATTTGGACAGAAAAGTTGAAATTTGTGTAAAAACATTTCCAGGTATTGTAGATTTTAAGTTTGTTCAAATCATGATTCCCAGGGGATTAGTTGGGCTACAATTGAGGGATTAAATGAGACAATTCTAAAATCTTCTCACAACTAACCTGTGTTGAAGTATTCTTAGGAAATATAGATTTAAGGTTGTTTTAAATCATGGTCTCAGGGGTTAAATTGTGCCCAAATGAAAGGTTTAAGTTTTAAAAAGGCCAGAAAAGCTGTAATTTTAGTGAAAACTTCCTCAAGTAGTGTAGATTTAAGTTTGTTTAAATCATTATCATTGGGGTTGGGTGGGCCAACAATCAGAGGTCCAACTTTTACAAAAAAATATAGAGAGAAAATTCTTCAAAAATCTGATTCTCAAAAAATTTGCCAGAAAAGTTGTACAGTCATTTCATGCATATCTTTTACAATTTCATGCTATGCTATGGTATGCGATTTTAATGATATACTATGAGATTCCAATGCAATGCTATGCGATTTGTATGCTATGCTATGAGAAATTGAAATAAAGGGCCTAATGATATGGTATGCTATGCTATGCTACGAGATTTGAATAAAAACGCCTCCATACACAGAAGAGTTCCACATATTTCGAAGTCAAATGATAAGAACCCAAAGTTTACTACTAATCTGCAATGTTATCATTTATTCTTTCAATTTAAAACATTTAAAACCGAGTTAAAATCATGTTGTATGCTATGCTATGGTATGCTATGACGAATGAGATTCTATGAGATTGTATGCTATGGTATGAGATTCCAATGCTATGGTATGAGATTTCAATGCTATGCTATGAGATTTCAATGCTATGCTATGCTATGGTGTATGTTGTAAAAGATATGCTTGAACTGACTGTAACTTGTGTGGAAGCATCGTCATGTAAGATCAATTGAAGTTTGTTCAAATCATGATCTCCAGGGGTAGGATGGGGGGCACAATAGGAGGGGGTCAAATTTTCACAAAGAAACGTATTTTCCGAAAAAATAATTGGCCAGGAATGTGTAAACTGTTTGGAGGTATCCCCAGATAGTGTAGATTTAAGGTAGGGCCACAATAGGGGGGGGGGGGGGAATAATTACAGGGATGTATATAGTTCCAGGTCTGTAGATCACGATCTGATAAAAACTGAATAGACGACCTGGGAGCTACAGTTCCATTCATGTTAAAAAGTTGCAATTCATGGTGCACAAAAATTCTAGTTATTGACTGATTAATCTTATTTCTGAACATATACTGTAAAAATATTTGATTTCAAAAAACTTGTCAGACATTTTACTACAGATATCGTCACTTAACTTGCCTTAGATATTCTTTTAAACACCATCACCAGCCCTTTAAAGTGAAGTGGTGTAGTTTGTTTTCATGTCACAATGGCGACTCTCGATCTACAGGTGAATTTAACATACCCTAACAGAAAAATAGGGAGAAGTTTGAGAAATCAGGGAGACTTTCATTACTTGACAACGACATAGCGCTAATGATGATATACACAGATTCAACCTTTAATAATTTAAATTAGATTAAAAGCATTATAGTAAAAAAAATAATAAAACAGCTTCTAAAAATTAAAAAAAAATTATCCAATTTATTATATTTAATTTATTTGATGTATTCATACGTTTTTAGATAAAATGTGCGAAATTGTATAAGCTAAATGACAAATAAAATCAGTCTCTGTATTTCTGTGTATTTTGGAGGTGTTAGTCCAACACTTTGACCCAATTACAACCGTTATTTAGATGATCTTTATTTTTAATGATAACTGTAAACAAATGCTTTTATGATTATTTAAGCATTTATTTGGCAGAGTTATTAACCAATTACAATTTACCAATTAATTGTAACATCAACACTAAAAGAAAAAGAAACATCAGTCGCACAGTATGTGGTTGCATCACCCGTATATATAACCCCTAAAGATTAGACAGTTTGGAGTAATTAATCACAAAAGGGGTTAACTGAAGCTGTGAAAAACGTCTTTAGAATTAGTTAATAATCTTTTTTATTATTTATTTTTATATTCTCTTTCGGAGAAAATTCCAGCGAAGTTTCCGATCAAAAAACAACTATTTCACGCAAGTCGCCCCCTAGGTTGGTCCTTGTAGTCATTTAATGAACATGTATTTTATGTAATTTGAGTCTATGGGTTTTCCTATGTCACTTGGAAGTGTGTTGTCCATTAAAATGTTTACCGGTACATTTTTTAACTCTATCATGAAAACTTAAATTTTCTGTGCATTGAATGCTGTAGCAGAAATCTTTTGCATGTTGTGTACATTGCATATGAAACTGTGATTATTAGAGAAAAAAATGACCCTGAAGCTAGAGTTTAAATATTCCGAGAATTTTCTTACTTTTGCACTCCTCCTTTTTTTTTTTTTTTATAATGAATTGATGTTTGCAAACAGCAAATAATAAAAGTTGGGGTAGCAGTCTGAGGAGTCTCAGATTAAGGTTTAAACTCTGAAATGCAAACAAGGGACTCCCTGACAGGTCCATTTAAGGACTTTGGTACTCAGGTGTCCGTCAAGGCCTGTTGGCATTTTGTTATATGTTTGTCATTGTCCTGACAATGTTGTCGAGCTTAGCTTGACGTTAGTTAGCACATGATCAAATCTACTATGAAGCATTTTGGACATATTTACATTATTTGATAATGTGTGTGACAAATTTTTGTCATATCTCAATGAAGTTTTTAAGTTAACTCTGTATATATTTCTGAAATGAATTCCGCTTTTGAACAATATGTTTGCCAAAAATTATCTGTTTACTTTTCCTTTTATGTAAATGAAATTATAATGAAATCATAACATTGTGATTCTGTGAAACTTAAACATAATTTGTTTTGACTCGGGTGATTGTTGAGGCCTTTAGCTTCTTGTTTTACTAAAATATATATCTGGCATACAATTTAGATCCCACGATGAGACATTTAATTTATTATCTTAATTTTTTTTTCCAGAACATAAATCAAAGAATCTGAGCATGGATTCCTCTCGTAATTGGGCCCAGGATTTGTTACGGTGTCGTCTCTGTGAGACCCCGGGCCCCCCTATGTATTGTGACATTTGTCATATACATCTTTGTAAAGCCTGTGTGGGGGAACATCTCTCTGATCAATCCAAAGAACACAAAGTGCTGCCATTTGAAAAAAGAGGATCTACTCCTAAATGTCCAAAACATTCCACAAAATTGAGTGTACTTTACTGTAAACGATGTGACATTCCTATTTGTACAACATGTGCTTCCTCTAAAGAGCACCACGGCCATATATTTATTGAAATAACTAAAAAAATGGACAGCAAGAAAGAAATCATTCAAAAAGATTTACAAGAGCTAGATAAATTCATTTTTCCTAAATACCAGGAGATTGCATCCATTATCCCAGTCCAGGAATCTGCTCTGAATGAAAATTCCCAGAAATTAACAACAGAAATCGACAAACATGGAGAAGACTTGCACAGAGAATTAAACACCATTATCAGAAACATGAAATCTAACGTGGAGGAAATGAACACCAAACACCTGGTTGTGTTAAATAAACAGAAAGGTGAAATTAAACACACCATTTCTGAAATCACACAGACCATTACTGAATTGAAGACGTTACTGGACTCCAATGATGTCAGCCGTGTCTCTGCCTACAAATCCAGGAATAATGAATTCAGAAGATTGCCTCCTAAACTCACAGTGTCCTTACCAAGTTTTACCCCTCAGAAGATCAACAAAGAACAGCTTTATCAACAGTTTGGTTCTCTGACAGCGTTATCTATCAAAACAGAAGAACATGGCTACAACCTGGAATCTACCGGTGCTGAGTCCTCTCCCCCGGACAGACTGCTTATTTATGTACCACGGATCACCACACAGGTAAACACCGAGTATGGAGGATTATCTAATCCATTACGCAGTGTGTCCTGTCTGAGTGATGAGGAGATCTGGACGTGTGGTGGTGACAAATTCCTGAGACTGTACAACCTCCGTGGTGAACTAGTGAAGTCAATCCAAACCAAGTCAGGGAACGATCCATGGGACATAGCAGTGACAAGGAGTGGGAATCTAGTTTATACTGATAGAAGTGATAGAACTGTAAAAATAGTGAAGAATACACAGATACAGACAGTGATCAGACTACAAGGGTGGAGACCTCTCAATGTCTGTAGTACCTCCTCTGGTGACCTCCTGGTTGTCATGGACAGTGATGATTATAAACAAACAAAAGTTGTGTGTTACTCTGGCTCCACAGAGAAACAAAGTATTCAGTACGACGACAAAGGACAACCTCTCTATTCATCTGGAGACACTAAATACATCAGTGAGAACAGGAACCTAGATATCTGTGTGTCAGACAATAGAGCCCGTGCAGTAGTGGTGGTCAATCAGGCCGGGAAACTCCGGTTTACCTACGCTGGTCGTCCCTCTACTACCAAGGGATCATTTAGTCCACTCGGCATCACAACAGACAGCCAGGGTCGGATCCTGACAGCAGACAACAACCGCCGTATCCACATCCTGGATCAGGACGGACAGTTCCTCAGCTCCATTGACAAAAGTCATTTACAGTTTCCACGGGGTTTATGTGTGGACTCTGGAGACAACCTCTTTGTGGCGGAGTACATCGCAGGTACGGTGAAGAAAATACAATATTACATGTAAACAAACTGTGTATAATTATTTATAAAATTAATGTGGGTAGATCAACTGTTGTGTGTATGCTATGTAAACAAACTGTGTATACATATTGCATCTAAATAAACTGGTCATATTTATTATATGTCAAAAACTGTGTTTATTTACCACAACATATTTATGTGTGTGCATAAAACTACTATGTGTAAAGCATTATGCGACGACAAATTATCTGTGTTTAGATCTATTTTATCAACCTGACTGTACGAAAATTATTCATGCATGCTGAATATTACATGTAAATGTGTCAAATTATTGTACATAAACAGTTGACTGAAAACAACTGACTTGATTTACAAATGACGAAATGTACTCAATTGACTAATTTTACATGTATTCTATATGTACAATTAACACTATGCATACATTTTGGTCATATATTTGTGTTTTTATTTTTTAAAATGTAACTTTTAATTTAAAAAATTATTTAATTTGAAAAAAGACATAAATGATCAAAATATGTATAATCTTATCAATAATATTTTCAATAAACAAATTGATAAATTAATGATTTTGTGAGTTATTTTCTGAAACGTCATATGTAAAGTTTGCTTCTTGGCCATCTTTAGATTCAGTGTTTAAACATTAGGTCGCAAGAGAGGATATTTTTTTAAGTATCCAGAGAAAAGTGTCACATATTCAAACTTTCCTTATTAAAATTAAAAAAAATTATAAGTGAACTTAATGAATTTTATTTCATAAAAGATCTTAATAGGCAACTGACCTCAATAGGTCTTTGGAGCAGTGGTGCTTGACATTACTTATTTTTCTCTATGTGAAAAAAACTAACTACTACCTAAAAACTGAATAGGGTTTTATTTATTTTATCAGGAGAAAAATAAGTAAAATCAGCTGTCTGTTAGAGAGGGCAGACCATCAATACCATAAGGTGGCCTATTGTAAGGATTGACTATGCTTATCCGGAAATAAATCATTGACAAACAGTCTTTAATTGGTTCAGATCTAGGACTAGCAACTATGAGACCAATACATTGATTCCTGTTCCATTGTAAAAATTTTGGAGGAAAGAGAAATAAAAATGAAAACGGAGTTTTAAAATTTATAACACGTCATGATACAAAGGATTTTAATAACAGAACAAAGTAATAAATAAAGTTAAAAAATGGTTTTTGAAGGGTTTTTTCTCCAGACAATAAACAAGATATAAAAAGAGTACAATTGATATTCAAGTGTATTTATTTCTATATACCCCTCACAATATAGATCTGTTGACATCTTCACAAGTATTTTGCACCCTATTAATGCATGCAATAGAATTTTAAATCTCTGGATTTTTTTTCCAGATTTATTAAACATTGTCATATTTAATTCTATAATTAATATTTGTTAAATATGGGCGAAAGAAACTTCATTTTATATATGGCGAGACATATTTTATTTATATCATACACCATGGATTTTTAAACTTTAAAATAATTTTCGTTGTTATTGCAATTAGCTATTATAAGTGTTCATTTAGAAGAATTTAATTTGCGAAAGTTTTTGAAAGATTAAATACATAACATTGAAAGAAACAATGAAAGAGATTATCTAAAACATCTAGCGCGTGTTAAAATAAGTAATTGGAGAAGTTTATAACTATTTCGCCATTACTGTAAAATTTGTGCATATTTATATGCATTTATATTATCAATTAACAATTGTTATTTCCATACTTAAGTCGACTCGATATATCCCAGTGAACTTGAAATAAAAGATACCACAGAGTCAGCGTCATCTGTTTCATATTTGGATATTTTACTGGAAATGGACATTGATGGTAACCTAACAACAAAACTTTATGATAAACGCGATGACTTCAATTTTTCTATAGTCAACTTTCCTTACTTATGTAGCAATATACCTTCATCACCTGCATATTGTGTTTTTGTCTCTCAGTTAATTCGATACGCAAGGTCATGCTCTTCGTATGAACAGTTTCTAAGACGAGGCAAGCTACCGACAAACAAGTTGATAAAACAGGACTATCAACAGTCTCGTTTAAAGTCATCTTTTCGTAAGTTATATGGTCGAAACGACGATCTTGTCAGCAAATACAATCTTCCACTGAGTTGCATACTGACTGACGTTTTTCATACTAATTGTTAGACCATAATTAATTACCTAATTGTCTACGGACTTTTGCGTTTTTTATTTTCCCGATTACGACAGAGCACACGGCGGGTGTGACCGGTCAGCAGAGGAAGCTCACTCCTCCATGACACCTGATCCTACCTCTATCTTGGAGGTCCGTGTTGCTATGCTTTGAATTTGTATTTCGTTTTATGGATATTTGAGATGGTTGACGGTTTGTTATTGTCATTTTTTCATGCATGACATCTTTTTGTTAATTGTCGCTTTAAAATTAAGTCGCTCTCGTATGCCCAACCGACGTTAGAATCATTAGAGAGGTGAGAGAGAGAGAGAGAGAGAGAGAGAGAGAGAGAGAGAGAGAGAGAG